>JASANE010020300.1:0-10698 GCA_030248225.1 Trileptium ribeirensis | reverse complement strand
GACATAGACAAACAATAGGTGTGGTATGTATATAAAAGATTATACATTAATGAAAATTTAAGATCGAAAGCTAGAGCGTTACTTTAAGGTTACACATATATACGTAGGTAGCATTCAATTGATAACCGGTGTACTATGAATAGTATTGCCGCTAACAACAATTTTGCACCAATTATTTAATATATAAATACGCATCTCCGCAAATAGCCCGAGCCGAAGTCACCCGGCATCAGTATTAGAATGTTGCGGAACCAAAATTCTGGCTCCTTCCTGGTACATACATAGTTATATAAGAATGGATATTACATATATAATACAACAATAAAGAATATTAATTCGGTAAAGCAATGTCAGTGACATGCGCATGTTATCTCTACCTATGTTTCGGCATAAATTAACTAAAAGTTCAAATGAGCATACACTATAGACCATTTTTATGATTTATAGAGGCAGTACATTTATGCACCCATGTGTAGTCCAAAAAAGTTCACAAGTAATCCTAAGAAAATTCACATTGCGCGCAATATGTCTGAGACGCTAGTTCGCATATAACAAAACGTCACTACCAAGCATGCTTCCACATGCTCCTCAATGCACAATATATCAACCCAACACGTCGTAGTCGTGTCATATACGAGTACAAAATTGCGTGACGTTAATACGAGCATGGGTGAAAAATCATTTTTACATAAACGATAAGGAAATACAGCTATACAAACGAGCCTAGCCTGATACACAAAAAGTGCACCGAACACACGCCTGTATGCTCGAATCTAATGTGCACGACATAAAGCTTATTTACATTCACCACTTTATTTTTTTTCAGTACACAAGCATGAATTCCACGTTTCATTTTTCATCCACTCCAATTCATTACAGTTTTTCGATAATACATATAGTGCGACTGTATATATATACTTATATATACACCCATATTTCAATATATTTCAATATATACACATATATATTTCAATATGTATCTACACTAATGTGTACCTCTGCCGATCACGTAGAACATTGCAATTTAGTAAATCTTTAACCTTACGACAATTGCAGTTTATAAGATCCATCCGCTGGTTAATTTTTTATAGATTCACAACATTATAATACCTTCACCAGTTTGACGTCATTCTTTCTATGTCAGCTAGATTTCGATTTAATTAGAAATGCGAATAAATAAGCGCGCTTAAATCTTAGCCATATTTATGAAAAGGGGCTTTAAAAATTCTGTGTGCAAAATGCCGTAATGGGGTCTTTTAAAAGTTTAGCAACGTCCATTGGACTTCGCTTTCGAAAAGTTAATCGAGAATTTTATTGACTAAGGGCTAAACAGAAGACATACTTTCTAAACATGTCTTGTCCCGAACACAAATCCCACGAGCCAGTTAATAGATAGTGTACATGAAACTTTAACATACGCCTTGCCAAAAACTGTGCAGTACAGAGCATGACCCAAATCGAAAACAAGGCCACAGCTCCACGGTGGCGGTAAATACGAAAAATGTTGCTCAATCAATTCAGAGCAATTGGATGACACAAGCTTAAGTATTGCCATCACCAATTCTATAACCAGTGAACGACTAGCGATATTTAAATTAAATAAGTTGTAGTGCGAGCACCCATTACCTACGTACTGTATAATATACAGTTTCCAAGAATGGCAAAAAACACAAGGATAGCTAAAAGCAGCAGTCTCTACCAAAATGCATGAATTTTTTTGCTACTTATCATTTCTCGAATCGATCTGGAATTGTTAGTTATGCTAAGCTCAAATTCTCACTGTGCCTGCCTCTATAAGAGGCGGGTGAAATCATTACCTTTTTTATCTTGGGATGTGAAATAATACTTTAAAAGAAATTCGCCTTGATGTACAGTTTTGAATCATTTACGTTTGGGAATTAAACTTACTAATTAACGTTTATGCTCATTCTAGCTATTATTTATGGTTTGCACTTGTAATTACCCCATAGCAATGACGTCAACCCAACGGTTTCTTAGAAGCATCTAGTTAAACAATTACATCAAAATCCCAATGTAGTTGACTACGTTTTTAATTTATATAATCCACTTACAATTACTAAATGCGGGATTTGCGAAAGCTTACGCCAATTTGATTGATCACGCCTTCCGCAAATAGCTATTACAGCCCAGTCGACTCGAGGACACAGCCTGGAATGGCTAGAATAATCGTATCAACCGTGTAACATCGGCCACCAACAAAGTCCGTCGTACGTCAATAACGGCGAAGTCGTAAATCGAATCGTGCGTTTAAATCACAGCCACCGAGAAGCTAGGACGGCACCAGATCGATCAAAAATCAAATTTTGCTTTATCAGCTTGCGTTAATCACGGCGTATAATGGTTCTATAATTGAGATAAGATTATTATTAGTTATAATAATAATGATAGCAGTAAGACAATAACAATATTCCAATCTAATCTCACAATTTAAGCTACCGGGTCTTGATGTACCTGGAATATTACTAGATGCTGGCAATTAATTAACACCCGCAAATTTTCAACTTGCTGGGTGCTACTATGTGGTGCTATTAACAGCCAGAAAATTACTGGGTATAACATCAAATTTCGCAACACCCACAAATTTGCAAATTTATAGGTTATATGTAGCAACATTAAAAGTTGTGGCAATCGCTATACCTGTTCGGTATTGAAACAGATGATATATTATTACCGATAGACTGAAACCAAAATTTTTAGAAATTTTAATCAAAGTACTTGCAAACTATTATTTTTACCTTGCGCAAAAATAGAATTTCAGAATAATTTTAAGTTCTTAATGGTAAGAATTATGAAATTAAGAGGCAAAGAATTTTAAATAATTTTTAGACTTAAAAGGCTCATAAAAGCTCCTCAAACGCGTCTTTTCTCAGGTTATATAGATAAAATACGATATCACAAAATTCTGGGGTGCAATATTTGGGAGCTATGCTAAGTCACATAGCAATGAACGTTGTCGCAATAAAATACATTCTATACATCAGAGTTGAAAACGCTTTGAATGAGTTCTGATCATGGATTGCTCCGGCAATTTGGATGCTGGGAAACGGTCGTCATTATGAAAGTTGGATATATTTCTATATTTTTAATACAGTACATAGCTGCAATTATTGTCCTATTATCAAATTTATTTGTGTTTTCTTTTCCTTTTATACCTTACTATACGGTTTAATAGATTGAACACGTTGGCAAAAAATGATCAAAAACAAATTTCGTGACAAAAGAAATAAAAAATGTTGCCGTTACCTAGTTGAGGAACCGTACCTACACTTGTATGTGAATTGAAACTTTTAAAGCATACATGTCATAAATCATTAAATAAAACGCGTCGGACGAGATAGAAGTTGGCAAATACGCTGATTCGTGAATTAAGTACAAGGATAATTCGCGGAGAGACAGAATAACGTTGGTGCTTAATCTCGGATGTACTACTGCCTTTCCGAAATGCACATTCATGCTATTTGTACACTTCGCGTCTCAATAAAATACTTGATATTACATGAAAAGCACCCAAAAATTACCCTAAATAGTTTAAGGGCGGTGCCAATTTTTTTGAACTAATCGATTTTCGCTGTAAATAGTGTTCAAACTTTACTAAATATGCTGTCCAAGATAAACTCAACTCAATATAAGCTTAACTGCGTGGTCATGAACTACAAGTATCAAGAAAATTATAAATGAATAAGGCCAAATTTACAGAAATATTTTGCTTTGTATTTATTAGCGAAATGCGATCACACTGCTGTGCAAGCAGATTAAATCTCTAGTTACAGTCACACAAAATTTGTTAGCCAGTTTGTATGTGCTGCTTAGCACGACTAATATAACTTCATTTCGCAGAAGCCGCTCCTGATCTTCTCGCCCTCTCTCTCAGATTTACTCTGTGGTATTAGTGAGTTTCTTGAAAGGTGTGGTTAAAGGAGGGACCCTATTTGGCAAACGGTGATCTTATTTCTGACCCATTCTTAATTCCTTCATCGGTAAATCCCCGATTCCGAGATTTTTCCCCGAACAATGGTCCAATAGTGACTGGTAAAGTCTGTTATGAAATAAACGGGTGCAATTAGAAAAGAAATATTTTCTTCTACTAAATTTGCAGCGAACCGATGTGAACCGCTGAGGCCCGGATCAGTAAATACCGGTTGGGCCGGCTGGAGCCGGCTTGAACAGGTTCGGATCCATTCGGTTAGATAGATAGATAGATAATGAGTTATTGGGCCATAGAGAACATGCGGAGGCAAAATTAATCTTTGCCCATTGCATTAGCCCATTCATATCTGTAATAAATAGCAAAGAGAAAACCATTACCTTGGCTTGAGATACCTGATAGGTCGACGGGTGATGTGTTCCTATGTAGGGCGCCTTAGCCTCCCTGTACTTATTATAAATTTACAAAGCTTCCAGATATCACAGTCTCTCAAGCTACCTTTCTTCAGTGCTTTATCTCCTAGTATTATTCGCCTGTTATCTGCAAAGCGTTCACAATTGTACAGAAAGTGTTCTGATGTTTCATCATTATCACAGTAATCACATTTCTTTTCTTCTTTTATTTTTATCTTATGTAGGTGGTAATTTAACCAACTGTGTCCAGTAATTATTTGAACGCACTGCCGTAGTTTGTCCTTCGAGAGACTTATAAGAAAACTGGCACGTTTATGATCTGGAATACTTATCATGATCTTCGTCTGCTTGCACGCTAGCTCTTGTGTCCATTTTTTAATGAATTACCTATGTAGCCATGACTTTATCATTGTAGTCACTTCTGCTCTGGCGATTGGCAAAATAGGTTCAGGCCCAATTGGGCGCTTAGAAGCGCCCGCTCGAGCCAACTCATCAGCCCTTTCATTACCTTCAATGTTACTATGACCAGGTACCCACACTAACAATACTTCATTCTGTCTTGTCAATTTTTTCAAACTTGTTTACATGTCATAACTAGCTTTTACCTAACTTGATCTGCTCCGAGTGCCATAATAGCAGCACGGCTGTCTGTAAATACACAAATTTTCATATTACGAACATTTTTATCCACAACATTAGCTACACACATCTTTATCGCATAGATCTCCGCTTGAAACACAGTAAAGTATTGGCCTAAGGAATAGCTATAGCTCTTCGTTCCTTGCAGGAAACCTGCTCCAGCAGATTTAACATCGTTTACCTTCACAAGTGAACCGTCCGTATAACATATAATGGTATTATCCATACTCTTCCTGATACATTCTGTTTCCCTCATCCATCCCTCACGGCTGGGGAATACAGTTTGCCAGCTGATTCTTCCCAAAGCCTGCAATGAAATTAGATCGCAAGGGAAGTTCAAGCTGGGTATTTCCCGTATTACGTCATTCATATTACAATATGTCCCTGGCATCTCACTGTACATTTCTGGAAACACACATTTTATGCGGCGTTCACGTTATAATGTCCCCGCTGTTTGGAACTTTTGACCCCCTGTAGTCGCGACCCTACCGTATAGACAGTCAGGGTGACACCCATATTGTATATCAAACGCCGAGGGTGTACGATACACCCTTAGCTACTACAGTTTTTCTAGACATTGTCGTACACACCCTTAGCTATCGATTTGGCGCGAATTAACTGTAACGGACACCGTCTGTAGCTAATGCGGTTTATTAGTCAACTGTCCTGTGGAGTTTTTCCTAAATTCTCGATATTTGTATCTAGCCCATAGGAACATTGCTCAAATAATTCCGAACACTGTCAATAAAACTGCCAGAAGACACGCTGTGCCTGACACTGTCGATAAGCGGTAATACGCGTAACTAGCTACCGTTGAAAAAATTTATTAAAAACATGGGGTGTCTAAGACACCCTGTTGTCAACAGTGTGTCTGACACTGTTTGGGGTACATAGGTTCCAAACGTTGGGAACATTATAACGTGAACGCCGCATTAATCTGTGTAGTTCTCGTATGCCCTCTTGGACTACTGACAGATCAATGGGAAGACTGTTTAACGGAACTTCCATGGACAGTGTTGGTGTCGATTTCATAGCACTCGTCATCATAATACAGGCTAATCTAGAAACTTTAGTAATCTTCGATACATATGTTTTTAACTTCATTTTGTGCCACCATACTATGGCACCATAGCAGACTGACGTTAATACAATAGTTTGATATATGTATCGCACAGTCCTGGGATTAGCTCCCCATGTTTTTCCAACGATCCCTCTACACGCCATAAGCGTTTTAATGCCCTTACTCACAACTGAATCCACGTGGTCTTTCCATAACAATTTGTGATCTATTATAACTCCCAAATATTTCACTGTGTTAGATATAGGTAAGTCCTCACCGTACAATTTCAGACTCACATTTCTTATAACTGTCCTCTTTTTTGAAAAGACTAAGACTGTGCTCTTTAGAGGATTTACCTTTAATCCTCTGTCCGTACACCATTTCTCAAGAACTGTCAGTTTGTTCTGGATTCTTCTAGTATTAACTTCCACATCTTTGCTGCTAGTTATGATAACAACATCGTCTGAGTATGGTTGTGCATACACATAGGTATTATTAATGTTCCTTAATAAATCATCCAATACTAGAGTCTACAGCAGGGCACTGCCTCCTTGTGGACTGCCCCTCTCAAGCTTAAATCTTACTGATGAGTTACCTAGTTTTGCGATAGCCCATCTGTACCAACTAAATTGACCAGCCATCTGCTTATAGTTTTGTCAAGTTTAAACTTGTCAAAAGATCGCTTAAATGCTTCACGCATTGTGCTGTCAAAGGCTCCTCCTATATCAAGAAATACAGCAAATGTGTGCTTCCCTTGCTGTTGTGCATTCTCCAATCTACCCACTAACGCATAAAGGGCTGTAGTAGTACCTTTTCCCTTCTGGTATGCATGTTGATTGGCATGTAGTTTGTGACAAATATTATCCCTTAAATATCTATCTACTAAACTTTCTGCAGTTTTCAGTAAAAACGATGTTAGACATATTGGCCTATAGCTCTTAGCTTCAAAGTAGTTGTCCTTACCCGGCTTTAGTATAAAGGAGACAGAGGCCTCCTTCCATGCTTTCGGTATATAACCGGTAGCTATGGATTCCTTAATTATCTTCATTAGCATAGGAATCAAGTCCTCAAAACCAGACTTTAAGAGTATTGGACTGATACAGTCCCCACCGGGCTTTTAAAAGAACCAAAGCTTGAGATCGTCCATCTCAATTTGTCGATATCTACTAGTTGTTCATCTGTATCTAAATCCTTCCTGGATGGCCTAAAGTTCTTGGAAATTTCTGCCATTACAACTTCGTCTCTTACTGAGTCAGGAAAGTGAGACTGGAGCAAAAGCTCTAACGTCTCCTCCTCATTTTGTGTCATGATTCCATTAGCTTTTTTAAGTTGAGTGAGTCTCACCTTGTGTCCTAACATCCAAATCTTTGCCAGTCGAGAGCTGGCATGCGCACCCTCTATCTTCTCACAGAATGCTTTCCAAGATCTTTTCTTCGCAAATTTTATCTCTTCCTTATAAATCCTTTGAGTGTATCTATATCTGTTCCAATTCAGTTCTGTTCCATGTTTAATTGCAAGTCTGTATAGCTTTCTTGATCTTAGTCTGAGGAAGGCAAGTATAGGTGACCACCAGCTTAGACCATTAATCCTGCTCTTGACCAAAGGACAAGACGATTCCTTTGCTTCATTAATCGCTCTTGTTAAATTTGCTTCGTTAGTATCAATTGTCTCCGAGTTAAATTCATATTCACTCATATTAGTGTCCGGTATGTTCTGACGAAGTTTGCATTTAAGCGTTTCCACTTTAAATTTCCTCAAATTATAACTTACTCTGTCTTCAGTGACTTCTTCTTCACACTCAAATTCTATTGCTCTATGATCTGAGAACGTATTATCATCAAGTACACGCCAGTTGATTATCTTATCAACACTGTCTAAGCCTGTGAGTGTTACATCAATTCTCTCTGATCTCGTTCTTGTGATGAAAGTTGGCTTATCTCCGACGTTCATTATCTCTAAGTTTGAACTAGCTATAAAGTCCAGTAGATCTAATGCTCTTTTATTACAATCACTGCAGCCCCATAATATGTGGTGGGCATTCACATCACAACCCAAAACTAGTTTTTTGTTGTTGCTGTTACAGTATACTACGAGATTTCTGACGTTTCTGCTCGGTGGGACGTCAGCTTCATATGGCATATAAACCGAGGCTACCCACAACTCCTTGTTTTCACTACAGATCTTTACTACGACACAATCACTGTCACTAAAAGTACTCATAAGTACTGCTCTTATTCTTTTCTTTAAAAATATGGCCGCACGAGGTCGCTGAAAAACAGCATAATAGACGTCATATTCTGAGTTCCACATACATGGCCTATTGTTTAGCACATACGGTTCCTGGGCTAGAATACAATCTAGTGTATTTTGCTTTACTTTGCTAATTTCGACTATTGCTTCCCTGCAATGTTGCAGGTTTATTTGCCTGAACTTAATCATTGTTGAGGAATAAGTTTTTCTATATCTCTTATAATAGTCTTGTGTAGTCGGTTCACTGCCGGATGTTGGCCATACATAGTCTGATGTTGGTGCAGTCGCGATGCTGCCTCTGCTAAATTGTTGCGAGCATTAGCCAGCATTAACTTTAAATTGGCTTCCAACTCAGGTTCGGTGGCGCGAGACGCAGCCTCTCCCCCTGGTTGATTTTGTGCTCTAATCGAACGTGTAGTGGCGCTTACAGCTGCCCCCTTCATTTACTTCAGAGACGGAAGGTTTGGTGGCGCTCATAGCTGCCCCCCCTTCCGTTTCTGTTAATCTTGTTGCACTGTCGGAAGTCGGGGGCAGCTATAAGCGCCACTGAACCTTCCGTTTCAGAGACCCAGTCCAGTCTTAAGCTCTCAGTAGAGCTGGTCACGTGATCAGTCAACGTTAATGTTAACTGTTCACCTAACCTGGTTAGGTCTTCAACCAGGTATTCATAAATCACTAAGCTAATTGGAAGTTTCAGATTCATTTCATGATTTTCCCTAATAAAATATCTTTTATTTTGCTGTTTATGAACTATCCATGGAAGCCCCCTTTTGTTCCATGGTAATCTGAAAAAAGTCCATTCGTAAATTTTTCGAAGTGCCGGACCAGCACAACGCATCGCTTAAGGGGAATGCCCTAACTCTTGCTTCAAAATGATGAATTTGTATTTTCATTAAAAACCAAAGAAACCAATCGGTTACACTTATTCTGGAAACAACTATGTATGGTGCAGCTGGTATAGAACAGTCATTCATGTGATGTCCTCCGCAAGGTAGCACACTATTCAAACGTGGAAGGGGAAACGGGTAGAGCGGCGCAGCCGAAAGTGTGATACGCTTCGGAGGCCTTTGCGAAAAATGGGCTTTCGCTTGCTTCAAAAGTGTGAAAAAGTGCGTCGCCCCTTCTTGTTCATTCTTGGATGCGATAATACATTGTTTATCGTAATATTAATACACCTAATTCTAACTTTGGGTGTTTACCAAATCATAGTACAAACCTCTTATTGCAAAAATTAACATCTTGGCTCAAGGTTCTGTTTGATAATGATAAATCGGCAGCGTAAAAATCATTACATAAAGTATTCCTGTGCTGCGCTAAAAAGGCAACATTAATCATGGTAGTCAGGGGTTCGTTGCCCACATAACTATGCGCAAAAATTAAGGTCTAGCTGGGCTTTGGTAGGCACCACATCAAAAAAAAATTAAAATTCTTAACCCACCTTGGCTATCTAGAAAAAGATTGTGATGATTAATTGACTCAAGGGTTTCGGCTGTAATACAGAGTCATTCAACACACTCCTGCATCTCAGCTTTAAGATTTCATATATCAGTACATGAAAACTCAGTAAAGATCCTTATAAAACTAATCTCATGCCTGCACAATGTTCGCATCACACCAACGAATTCAAAACCAAATTCTAAGAGATTCACATTATCTGGGATTTAATTATACAAAAGTAAGAAAAATTAGTGGCCGAATGAATACCTAAAATCACACCGAAATCGCCAATTCTTGGAAACTTACCTTATAATATTATGAAGAACCAAACACACCGAAAGAACATATTTCTACAAACATAGCCGTATTATAGCTGAAAACTGCTGCTCTACAATTTCTTGAAATGCAATAGCTAAAATATTTTTGCCACAAAACTTGCTAGAACAATCAGAATGCCGCAGCGAACGAAGACAACATTTCTCCGTAATGGTTCATTTCAGTGGAAGATGTAGAGGCTTATGTTTTGTCTGCGAAGTTAAAGAGCATACATCTCGTTAAAAGTTGCAGCTGCACAAAGGCATTGGTATTTGCTAATAATTTTATATAATTACCGACATTTAAACCTCATGATTTAACAGCGGTCGTCCTGTCAAGACTTTCATGGATGTATATAAAACAGTGGGCGAAAAAAATAATAAAATTGAAGGCTCACTAGAGAACACATCCAACGCGATAATACATGCAGCGCGGGGTGCTACTAAATGCAAAACTTGGAGCGCAGTTACATTAAACATCGAACATAGCAAAGGTGATGCCACTATGGGGCACAATAGAATCTTAGCCTATCTCAAAATATTATCAGAAAACTAGAATAACAAATCTTACGTACGGATATCAAAATTATCTAAAAAATATTTTGCTCACTCTAATGATGATATGCACACATGCCGTCA
>JASANE010020298.1:0-11517 GCA_030248225.1 Trileptium ribeirensis | reverse complement strand
CTATAAGAGGTCTCATATCAGAGTCGTCATATATTAGATTAAGCCGTTCTCAATACACTACCATTAAAGGATAAGCCTTATAGTCATAGATGCTGACGCTACCAGGTCTCAAGGGAGGAAAGCCAGTGTTGGAGTGGGGGGGGAAGATTCTCAAAGTAGTGTAGAGGTCCCCGGCTTGATGTCGTCCAGGGGCGTTGAACAAGTTGATGCCCCCTCACGCTACCCATGGCGTGAAGATTTCAGCATTCGAATTGGCAAAATGAATAAAAGATTGGTGGAAAATGGGTGGGTAATTGGTAGGAGGGTGAGCAAGTTTGGCGGGGCCCAGCAAGAGAGGTAGGATAATATTCTCGGATTTGGGGAGGGGGTGGTCCGACGCCGAAAGGGGCGGAAAACACGAACCTGAACCCCTGCTTAATTGCTTGACAGTGAATCAAGTACAACGCACACATAAAAGTTCTGAAATAGTTCTTCTGCAATAGTGATTCCATTAAGACAATCCCTATGTTCCGCAGCATGGGGGGGCTTTCCTTTGATGCAGTGTTTTACAGAATAATGAGTGCAAAAAGTGGGCAGTTTTGTCTTTAATAGTCGTTTAACAAGAAACTAAAAATCTCTAGTGGTAATGGTTATGTTATATTTTTAGTTTCTTGCAAACGGATTTTAGAGATTTTTGTCTTTAATGACTGCTTGTTACATCTTCTCAAAACTCAAACAGACAGGGCTAAGATATTTCAGTCTTATACAGGTAGCCAATAAATACAAAAATCTCTAACAACTAGCTGTTAAAGACTAAAATCTCTTGTGGCCGATCATAACAGATTATTGTCTCTAATGGTTATCTGTTAGAAACTTTTGTCTCTTACAGCCAGTTATAAAATACAAAAGTCTCTAATAGCTACCCATTAGAATTTCAAATATTTTAACGATTGGTTATAAGAGATTTTTGTATTTTACAGCTGGCTGTAAGATACGAAAGTCTCTAACAGCTAGCCATTAGAGGCAAGAATCTGTAACGGCTACCTGTTACAGACTGAAATATCTTACATCTAACAAGCAGTCATTAAAGACAAAAATCTCTAAAATCCATTTGCAAGAAACTAAAATATCACATAACCACCCATAAGAGATTTTAGTTTCTCGTAAACGGCTGTTAAAGACAAAACTGCCAACTTTCTGCACTCATTATTCTGTGAAAGCTGCATTATTCTTTAGTACTGCCTAAATGAAATCATCGCTAATTGCCTAATAGATTGTCTAATTGTCTAATCATCGTGATTGTCTATTTTTCATTATGGAACCCCTTTATCGTTAATGTACACAGACTTTGTAGCTTCCTTTTGATGGCTACTGCCGAATTGCACTATGAGCTTCATTGTTTTGGACAAAGTATGGACGGCTGAATATAGCCCTTTATTGAGCGTCTACGAAGAGTGGTCGGGACCCACATATGGGTTCCGACGTACATAGGTATGGGGAACTTTAGCAGGCTCTCTTGCGTTAGCGGTTGGGCGGCGCCACGCCCGCTCGGGTATCGTTCGACTCGTCGTCCAACGGCTATTTAAATGAAGGGTGATATCGCTACCGGGGCGGCAAGGGTAAGAATGGGGCTAAATCTAGGCGCATTAGAGAGAGTAGTGGCTACGGTAAGGGCGCTTTTGCTGGTTGTCCAGGGTTACCGGGGCGGCGGACCGAGACCCGCCGGGTATTTTTGGAGATGTCTCGTCAAGACGAATCTAATGAGGGAAAAATTTTTGTTCGCCCATTTTGGAGTTGAGGGAAAAATCTCAGTTTATCGATGCCCATCAGCGGTTGACAACAGCTTTCTATGCATCGTTGAGTGACTACAGCGAGTCAGCATGGACTCGGACGGAGGTCCGGCAGACATCGCTGGACTCAACTAGTCACTATGCGCAAAACGAGGGGTCGCACGCGCCGGTTCGAAAGTAGAGTAGGGGGACGAGGATGTCGGAATGTGGGGGCTTACATTAGTCGCATACTACAACGGGCTACGTAAACGAGGCGATTTTACCGGAAAGAGATGTCCACTGGGCACACACATGTATATACATTTACATATTTTCTATAGATGGTATGTCCTAAATATATGGAAGGTAACAGTCTAGATTTCACGTCCACAATCCCACCTAGCGTAAGTAGCGATTCTCTCTACGCGTTACAAGCGAAGTTCCGGTGTTGTCCGGGGCGACTTTGGATGTCAAACCACAATCCCCCAAAGTGTTCTACCAGCCTGCTCCGGTTATTTTCCGGATCATGTACGTAGACGCTGGCGGGCCTTCGAATTAACCGACATCCGTCGTCCTTATAATCGCGAAGGCTACCAAACGTTTGACTACCGCTTGTTGCGACTTGTTGTTTTCCGTGACCATTACTTAATATATCGCTGAAACCAAGTAAACGTAATATTTTTTATTTCAGTCTTAACAAGCGTGTTTTCTTGAGCGTGCAGCCAGGGGCCTCCTATTCCCGGACGGTCATAACCGTCAAACCTTGAGCATATAGTGTCCACTGGTTGGGTTTTCGACTAATTTCCGGACTCCTTTGGTGTGGGGCTCCATCTTCAGTCTTACAGATCGGTTTTTTTCTTTTATTACCGTATGCTTCAGTCAGATCACAACACTCGTCCCGGTCAAATTCGTCAGTTACAACAAAGGGATAGATCATATTATGCGAAACGGTTCATTGATGGTACGATATTTGACACAAACTGTTCAACGATACGGCATTTTATACAAACTGTTCAATGATACGGCATTTTATATAAACTATTCAATGATACGGCATTTTATACAAACTGTTCAATGATATAACATTTTATGCAAACTGTTCAATTATACAACATTTTATACAAACGAGTCACTGATATGATACAACGTTTTATACAAACGGTTCAGGTGCCAACGCGTTCCAGTACAATTTTGGGTGCGAAAGTCATAACTCGTGACAGGGCCGGAACGGCCCTGTTACAATAAAATGCAAAAGTCTCTAATAGCTATCCATTAGAATTTTAACATTTAACGGTTGGCTGTAAAAGATTTTTGTATGTTACAGCTAGCTGTAAGAGAAAAAGTTTCTAACACCTAGCTATTAGAAACAAAAATCTGTTACAGCAAGCTCATTATTGATATTGGTGCCTCGTCCAGTTCGATATTGTGCCAATCTCCAGTTTGATAGTGGAGCCCCCTCCAGTTTATATTGGTGCCCCCTGAAGTTTGATATTGGTGCTCCCTCCAGGTTGGTATTGCTACCCCTCTAGTTTGATGTTGGCCCTCCCTCCATTTTGATATAGGTCTCCCTCCAGTTTGGTATTGGTGCCCCTCCAGTTTGATATTGGCGCCGCGCCTTCCAGTTTATATGGGTGCCCCCTCCAGTTTATGTTGGGGCTCCTTCTAGTTTGATATTGGTGCCCTTCTCCAGTTTCATAGAGGTGCCTTCCTTCTGTTTGATATTGGTGCTCCTTCTAGTTTGATATGGGTGTTCCCCTCCAGTTTGATGTTGGTGCCTCCCTCTAGTTTATATTAGTTCCCTCTCCAGTTTCATATAGGTGCCCTCCTTCTGTTTAATATTGTTGCCCCCTCCAGTTTGATATGGGTGTTCCCTCCAGTTTGATGTTGTTGCCTCCCTCTAGTTTTATATCGGTGTCCCCTCCAGTTTATATAGGTGCCTTCCTCCTGTTCATCGTGTCTCTTGAGGTTGATATGGTGTCCCCTCCAGAATACCTATTACACAACCGGGAACCTTTGACTCGCTAACCAACCACCGGCACCCCGAAGAGGAACTTTACGCCCAGTAATTTTAGATACTCCTCCTCGCACAAGAACACCACCGGAAGAGCGAGGGAAGGCACTTGTCGGACGGGCCACTCAACTGAAACAAGTCGTGTCGGCACGAGGAGGCTCAACCATCCAGTTTGACACTACGGAACAACCAGGAACGTCTACAGTGACTATCACCGAACTAGTACATCACACCACCGCTACCACTACCTCTTCTGAGACAATACGCCTTAGCACCACTCACGCAACGGTCCCAACCAGCCACCTTCTACATCGCCAGCCAGAGATCGGATATTTAGGCCATATGGCGCAGCATCAGACGAGGAAGTAGGAGACGTCCTATGTAGACCCAGACGTGTAACTTTCCAGGAACCAGAGACGACCATCACCGAAACGGCAGGAACATCAACCAGGCTAGCTTCTACTACACGCGCACAATCTATCAGTGTCACCACCTCAATGACTGATGGCTAGCTGCCGGGGGATACCAATATCAAGCTGGAGGGGCACCAATATCAGGTGCATCAATATCAAACTGGAGGGGACACCCATATCAACCTGGGGGGGCACCAATATCAAACAGGAGGAAGGCACCTATATCAAACTGGAGGGGGCACCAATATAAAACTAGAGGGAGGCAACAACATCAAACTGGAGGGAACACCCATATCAAACTGGAGGGGGCAACAATATTAAACAGAAGGAGGGCACCTATATCAAACTGGAGAGGGAACCAATATCAAACTAGAGGGAGGCACCAACATCAAACTGGAGGGGAACACCCATATCAAACTAGAGGGGGCACCAATATCAAACAGAAGGAAGGCACCTATATCAAACTGGAGAGGGGCACCAATATCAAACTAGAGGGAAGCCCCAACATCAAACTGGAGGGGGCACCCATATCAAACTGGAAGGCGCGGCGCCAATATCAAACTGGAGGGGCACCAATACCAAACTGGAGGGAGCACCTATATCAAAATGGAGGGAGGGACCAACATCAAACTAGAGGGGTAGCAATACCAACCTGGAGGGAGCACCAATATCAAACTTTAGGGGGGCACCAATATCAAACTGGAGGGGGCTCCACTATCAAACTGGAGATTGGCACCAATATCAAACTGGAGGAGGCACCAATATCAATAATGAGTTTGCTTTAACAGATTTTTGTTTCTAATAGCTAGGTGTTAGAAACTTTTGTCTCTTACAGCTAGCTGTAACATACAAAAATCTTTTACAGCCAACCGTTAAATATTTAAAATTCTAATGGATAGCTATTAGAGACTTTTGCATTTTATTGTAACAGGGCCGTTCCGGCCCTGTCACGAGCATCTCATGACTTTCGCACCCAAAATTGTACTGGAACGCGTTGGCACCTGAACCGTTTGTATAAAACGTTGTATCATATCAGTGACTCGTTTGTATAAAATGTTGTATAATTGAACAGTTTGCATAAAATGTTATATCATTGAACAGTTTGTATAAAATGCCGTATCATTGAATAGTTTATATAAAATGCCGTATCATTGAACAGTTTGTATAAAATGCCGTATCGTTGAACAGTTTGTGTCAAATATCGTACCATCAATGAACCGTTTCGCATAATATGATCTATCCCTTTGTTGTAACTGACGAATTTGACCGGGACGAGTGTTGTGATCTGACTGAAGCATACGGTAATAAAAGAAAAAAACCGATCTGTAAGACTGAAGATGGAGCCCCACACCAAAGGAGTCCGGAAATTAGTCGAAAACCCAACCAGTGGACACTATATGCTCAAGGTTTGACGGTTATGACCGTCCGGGAATAGGAGGCCCCTGGCTGCACGCTCAAGAAAACACGCTTGTTAAGACTGAAATAAAAAATATTACGTTTACTTGGTTTCAGCGATATATTAAGTAATGGTCACGGAAAACAACAAGTCGCAACAAGCGGTAGTCAAACGTTTGGTAGCCTTCGCGATTATAAGGACGACGGATGTCGGGTTAATTCGAAGGCCCGCCACCGTCTACGGTACCATGATCCGGAAAATAACCGGAGCAGGCTGGTAGAACACTTTGGGGGAATTGTGGTTTGACATCCAAAGTCGCCCCGGACAACACCGGAACTTCGCTTGTAACGCGTAGAGACAATCGCTACTTACGCTAGGTGGGATTGTCAACGTGGAATCTGGACTGTTACCTTCCATATATTTAGGACATACCATCTATAGAAAATATGTAAATGTATATACATGTGTGTGCCCTGTGGACATCTCTTTCCGGTAAAATCGCCTCGTTTACGTAGCCCGTTGTAGTATGCGACTAATGTAAGCCCCCACATTCCGACATCCTCGTCCCCCTACTCTACTTTCGAACCGGCGCGTGCGACCCCTCGTTTTGCGCATAGTGACTAGTTGAGTCCAGCGACGTGTGCCGGACCTCCGTCCGAGTCCATGCTGACTCGCTGTAGTCACTCAACGATGCATAGAAAGCTGTTGTCAACCGCTGATGGGCATCGATAAACTGAGATTTTTCCCTCAACTCCAAAATGGGCGAACAAAAATTTTTCCCTCATTAGATTCGTCTTGACGAGACATCTCCAAAAATACCCGGCGGGTCTCGGTCCGCCGCCCCGGTAACCCTGGACAACCAGCAAAAGCGCCCTTACCGTAGCCACTACTCTCTCTAATCGCTGCAATTTTAGCACCGTTCTTACCCTTGCCGCCCCGGTAGCGATATCACCCTTCATTTAAATAGCCGTTGGACGACGAGTCGAACGATACCCGGCGGGCGTCGCTCCGCCCAACCGCTAACGCAAGAGAGCCTGCTAAAGTTCCCCATACCTATGTACGTCGGAACCCATATGTGGGTCCCGACCACTCTTCGTAGACGCTCAATAAAGGGCTATATTCAGCCGTCCATACTTTGTCCAAAACAATGAAGCTCATAGTGCAATTCGGCAGTAGCCATCAAAAGGAAGCTACAAAGTCTGTGTACATTAACGATAAAGGGGTTCGTAATGTCTGTTAGACAATCACGATGATTAGACAATTAGACAATCTATTAGGCAATTAGCGATGATTTCATTTAGGCAGTACTAAAGAATAATGCAGGTTTCACAGAATAATGAGTGCAAAAAGTGGGCAGTTTTGTCTTTAATAGCCGTTTACAAGAAACTAAAATCTCTAATGGACGGTTATGTGATATTTTAGTTTCTTGCAAATGGATTTTAGAGATTTTTGTCTTTAATGACTGCTTGTTAGATGTAAGATATTTCAGTCTGTAACAGGTAGCCGTTACAGATTCTTGTCTCTAATGGCTAGCTGTTAGAGACTTTCGTCTCTTACAGCCAGCTGTAAAATACAAAAATCTCTTATAACCAATCGTTAAATATTTGAAATTCTAATGGGTAGCTATTAGAGACTTTTGTATTTTATAACTGGCTGTAAGAGACAAAAGTTTCTAACAGATAACCATTAGAGACAATAATCTGTTATGATTAGCTGCAAGAGATTTTAGTCTTTAACAGCTAGTTGTTAGAGATTTTTGTATTTATTGGCTACCTGTATAAGACTGAAATATCTTAGCCCTGTCTGTTAGAGATTTAAATATCTAACAAGCAGTCATTAAAGACAAAAATCTCTAAAATCCGTTTGCAAGAAACTAAAATATCATATAACCGTCCATTAGAGATTTTAGTTTCTTGTAAACGACTATTAAAGACAAAACTGCCCACTTTTTGCACTCATTATTCTGTAAAACCTGCATAAAGGAAACCCCCCCATGCTGCGAAACATAGGGATTGTCACAATGGAATCACTATTGCAGAAGAACTATTTCAGAACTTTTATGTGTGCGTTGTACTTGATTCACTGTCAAGCAATTAAGCAGGGGTTCAGGGTGTTCCACCCCTTCGGCGTCGGACCACCCCTTCCCAAATCCGAGAATATTATCCTACCTCTCTTGCTGGGCCCCGCCAAACTTGCTCACCCTCCTACCAATTACCCACCCATTTTCGCCAATCTTTTATTCATTTTGCCAATTGATGCTGAAATCTTCACGCCATGGGTAGCGTGAGGGGGCATCAACTTGTTCAACGCCCCTGGACGACATCAAGCCGGGGACCTCTACACTACTTTGAGAATCTTCCCCCCCCCACTCCAACACTGGCTTTCCTCCCTTGAGACCTGGTAGCGTCAGCATCTATGATTATAAGGCTTATCCTTTAATGGTAGTGTATTGAGAACGGCTTAATCTAATATATGACGACTCTGATATGAGACCTCTTAAATTCGACGTCACATTATTTAAGAACACTTGTATTTTCACGCATATGGTTGCTCAACAGCAACAAAGTATAGGTGAAGCGGTATATTAAAACAGTGTGTTATTTAGCGTACGCTTATTCAACTGATAGTTTTAATGTACTTCAAAACGAAGCAAGCTGCTACAAAACAACATTAATCATAATTCATAATATAAGAATGTCTTGCATGGTACGGTCTATCCTCTTTCAATATGTTGGCAACTGAAGGATCTTACTTAAGCAAGAGGGAATGCAGTCAAATCATGTCAGGAAGTTTTATTGAACACTCGTGCTTTGAAATATAGGCTTGATGTCTGTAGATCAGATGTAAGTAAAATAACTCCGCAATTTTCTTGTCATTGAAACAAATGATTTTGGCATTAAAGAAAAGATAAAACAGTTTCTAAAACGACGTCAAGTTCTTTTCATGCAAGTGTTATTTATTTAGATTTGTCGAAATTTTTGGACGTTTTTGCCGACGTAATTAGCTAAGTTAATATAAAATATCCGTTTCCATCGCTCATTCAGAAAAAGTAACTAAATATGATTTTTATCAAAATCTACATTTTATGTCGCAAAAATATTACTGAGCCAAGCCTACAAATTTAAAATATTGTATTCAAATTACCGAAAGGACGGCCCAGGTGAAAGTCATCGAACCGATGTTACTAAACATCTGAAATAAGTTATACTATATACTATGAAGTGTATATATTCATACTGTAAATGGTGCGGTTCCTCTTAACCGCACATCTTATGTCCGCGTCGTACTAGCTGTGCGTGTTTTTCAGTTACGCCTAGAGGTATGCACGGATGTGCCAGTGCGTAACCCGCCGTTCGCTATCAAATGCTGTTTGTGACACTGACACGTTCAACTCTGGCTCTTCAACAAAGCTAATAGAAAACTAAACAATAGTCAGCCAGGGAATCGTTGGAATGCTCGTAAGTCGGCGCAGCCGAATTAGTGTTCTATCCTAGTCACCTAAAGTCGTTTGGTGCTAATGAACCTGGGTAAAATTGCCTCTAATATCCCGTGCTTCTGTGGAGATTACTGTAGCCTAGGCCTAACTTTGCGGCGTTTAAGTTATAAATGTCCCCAACGTTTGGAACCTATGCACACCACACAGTGTCAGGCAAATTGTTGACAATAAAGTGTAGTAGACACCCAATGTTTTTTTATAAATTTTTCAAGCACAAATATGTAGGGGTATTGCACTTCTCGACGGTGTCGAGCAAACCGTTGACGGTTTACAGCATTATTTCGTCAACATTCATACAATCTAGGTACAAAATATCGATATTTTAAGAAACTACGCAATGCAGTTGACTAATACGCCACATTAGGTACGGACTGTGTTAGTTACAGATAATTCGCAGCAAATTGGTAGCTATGAGTGTGAAAGACACCGCAAATAAAAATGTAGTAGCTAGGGGTATGTCGCACATCTTCGGCAATTGATTTGCGTAATGGGTATTACGCAGCCTGTGTATACGGTAGGGTCGCAAGCATGCATTTGCAAGTTTCAAACAGCGGGGACGTTATAACGTGAACGCCGCATTAGCACTCGTAGTTTTACTACTGCAATGTTTTATTGCCTCAGTATTCAGCGTTTTGCCGTTATTCTCTACCATTGTCAGGCGAATCGTCCTTTTACGGTCGTTTACTTAGTTATGGTCGATAGCGCTGACCGTTTCTGGTATCTTTATAGTGTTAGCGTCGCGAAAATAATTATTACATATTCAGCTAATGTGGTTTACAACTGCGTATTGTCTTGTCGCAGAGGCTGCAGTATTTTGTAATTTACTCAATGTTTTATTTTAAATATACAGTCCAACTGTTTGAAGTAGGAGCAACTGATAGCAGTATTTTGTGAGGTGAGGTATAAGTTTAGCGCAAGGCGTCCTCTGTCTTCTGTAACGCAGCCCACTGGTGCGCTCCGGTTGTGCCTTGTCGTGCTACTCAATATTTGCCAATCAACACCTTTTGCATAAAGCTAAGTGCGGTCTTTCGGTTTCATCATCGGCTGTGCTAGAAGCAGCCCTAGCAGCTATTAAATATTGTTCCATTTTGGTATGCTTTCTCGACATAAGTTTTGTCATTGTCGTATTTTGGGCTTTTAAAGCCAAGCCCATGCCTTGTGAGATTTTTGACTACGTTTTGCTATTAGCTAAATATAATGATAGGGCCAGGACAGACCCAAAAATGTCACTATAGTGGTGGCCTACCATTTTATACTGTTAACGTTTGATCACTTTTAAGACAAGTAATGCCAACACGTTTCTTCGGAAGATAAATATTTCCAGATGAAGCAAGAGCTATTTACTATTGCCACAATAGTCAGGATTGTCTGGTACGTCTTTGTTACATACAACATATCGTATTGGACAAGACTATGAACAAAAATATAGACCATCTATAGGAGACTAAACTTTCATACTGGTGTTCTTAAAAAGACTTTAATATTCTACGGCTATCTGTAAAATACAAAAGTTTCTGCGCGCATTATTCTTTGAAGACTGCATAATCCATAATCCTGGTACCTACACGCACTGCGGGAAAATGTATTATTAGCATGAATTATTGATATAGCACTGGTTGTAACGATCCACGCTAGTACTACACATTGGTAATAATAACATCAATCATTACAGAAAATCATGCTCATACAATGTGCAGAGAGCGCATACATTTTTCTCTGAACATTGAACAATGGTGGCTAATGCTTGTTAACTTTAATGTCTTTTAATTTAGGGTTCTTGTTTTTTTAAAACGCTGTGACACATTTATTCAGGAAAAACATTAATTTGACACATGAAATCCCACTGCGCAAATCTACAAGATGGGCAACAATGTTTATTATTTTATTTTGTGTTTGTATATTAAAGCTAAATTGCATAATATGCTTGAGTTTTATTATAATTAGATAAATCAGTTTATGACTTTGTGAATCATAAACTTTAAGCTTGTTTCCTTCTGTTAGAACCAACAATCATGTTTTGTCTGTTTTATTTAGCAAAATTTATGGGTGAAGTTTTATTTAGTCACATAAACGGCTTAGCTTCTGATTTAGATATTGTTCACCATAGTTTATGCGGCGTTCACGTTATAATGTCCCCAACGTTTGGAACCTATGTACACCACACAGTGTCAGGCACACTGTTGAGAACAGGGTGTCTTAGACACCCCGATGTGTTTAATAAATTTTGTCAAAGGTAGCTAGTTACGCGTATTACCACTTATCGACAGTGTCAGGTACACCGTGTCTTCTGGCAGTTTTATTGGCAGTGTTCGGAATTATTTGAGCAATATTTATATGGGCAAGATACAGATATCGAGAATTTAGAAAAAAACTATGCAGGACACTAGACTAGTAAACCGCATTAGCTACAGATGGTGTTCGTTATTATTAATTCGCGCCAAATTGGTAGCTAA
>JASANE010020297.1:0-29765 GCA_030248225.1 Trileptium ribeirensis | reverse complement strand
CATTTTTGAATTTAATAATAGTTTTGTTAGTGTTTTAGCCATATTATGAGCGTTTTTATGAGGCAAAGTCATATTTTGCTAATCCAAAATGTCAGTCTTTGATAATAAAGGCGAACAATGGGCTTTGGCTAATCATCCGAAAATTTAGATTTCTTCACGAAAAAATTGTTCTGTATTTATATTTCATACATACACGAAGTCTGCGATCCCAGGGGGTAACAAAATTTTTAGTTTATAAAAAGTTCTACTGTGTGAAGTTTAAACAGCCTTTGTAAAAATCAGATATGTGATTTGCTAACTCCGTGGTGCAATAGCCGGCAATTGTTGTCGCTAGAAATGGACGACATATAAAAAAATTACTGTCATTATATTTCAGATACAACAACGTCGTTCCGAATTTATAACAGCAACAATCCGAATACGACCTTTATGGGACTGACCCCATTGACACCGGGCAATTATAGCTTGAATTCAACTACTGACAACATATTCGACAACAACTGTGATATATTTCGTCTTAGTCTTGACTTACATATCCCGTTTCTTGTATCTGCGATTCTTTGCTTTTTTATCGGTGTTATTTATACATTTTTCGGTAAGTTTTCTGACCAAAATGTTCAATATTTTTAATCATTTCTTATAAAATTATATGTTTTTCAGTGCGTTTTCCGTAGTTTTAAGATTAAAATATTTGGCGCTTCCAAAAAAAAAATAAATCCACAACTGCATAATTCTAAATATGGTAACATTGGGAACATTTGGTGCTATGTACGAAATTTTATAACAAGAAAATATTTATACATATTTTTCTATCCAAATTGACGTTCGGCTCCGTTATTTAACTTGAATCAGAGGGGGCAATTCGGCCCTGACAATCATCTCTGGATGGATTCACCCTTGAGCCAATCTCTTCCCCATGACAATTCGCAGCTGACTAAAATGATAACCAGTTGATTTTGATCAGGTTTAGGCTAAGATTTAGGATTACACTTAGACTTAGACTTTGTTCCGTATGTCAATTCACCATCTGATCAATTGTACGGAATTACAATTATCCAATGAGTGAATTGAATGGTTTAAATGAAGCCTAATATCTCGCGTAGATTAATAAAAAATAGTTATATAATAACTTAAAATATTCAACAGGAAATGTATAGGAATAATTTTAATATAATATTCGGCTTTCCTTATGAAAATTGAAATCATTATGAACTATAGTTAGGTTAGCAACGTTGCTTTAGCTTAATATTACTAAGATACTGAATACTGGCTCAGAGGCAGAGCCAAGCTTTAATCTCATCATGGTTCATCGTCGCCCTGTTTCGCAGTTAGATCTGGCAATGACTCTAACGAAATTCATTGTCCGTTGGTACGTTGGTATGAGATGGAAACGCCTTATATGATTTTGGACGTATATATAGATATATAGTCGACATAAAATTGATTTTTTTGCGTTTGTATTTTACTATTTTAGGTTATCGTCTCTTCAAAGTTGTCCTATTTCTAACAGGATTTCTATTTGGTTCAGTGTTAGTGTATTTGGTTTGTGATCGAGAGCATTTTCTATCGCCGCTGGGGAATGCGGGCGTCGGCGTTGGGGCTGGTATCTTGCTGGGTCTAATTACGGTCCTCGTTACGTATGTGGGCCTATTTATGACCGGCTTTTTAACTGGGCTATTTCTTGGTGTAGGACTATTGCTCTTCGTTCAAGTTTTCTACACCCCGACAACGCTTTGGGTTAGCATTGGTCTTCTCTTTGGCTCTGGGCTGCTTTCGGCTCTCCTAACGCTGCGATGGCAACGACTCATGTTGATAATGAACACAGGTTAGTCATTTGACTTTGGCAGTTATGTATTCTTTGTGGGATACGCGGCTAAAACAGTGAGCTATTCGCCCTTCCGTGTGTCCAAAACTCCTACTGGATACGCGGCTAAAACAGTGGGCTATTCGCACTTCCGTGTGTCCAAAACTCCTACTGGACCATCAACCTTTTTCGATCATAGCTTACAAATATGTTAACCTAAAGGGGTGGCTTTGACACAAAGAGAGGCTTGTAAACCAACCACAATTTCACTAATTTAATAATGCATGACAAATTAGCCGAGCACCAATTGCTATACGTATCTATCTATGCAATAATTTATACGAATAATATAAATACTTTGCCAATAATTTAATAACAATCCATGACTTAAAAACCAATAAAGTAGGATCAACCCATGACTGTGCAGCGAGCGGTATCAGTGCGAACAAGCGACGTTTATAGACACATATTCCTTCGAACAGACTCATCATTTTGCCAACCTGGAAAACCATTATATCCGCAGACTAAGCAAATTACATCAGTTGATTGAAACCCACAAAATCAATCATAAATCCAAGGGTGAAGGGGTGCCCAGAGCATGCAGTATCATGCCAAAAAAGGGTACATTGGTCACAGGTACGTTCAAATGAAGCATCGTATTGTTTTCAGGACCCTCGAAATACTTTATAATCACAAATACAATAAATTATAATATTACGTTGAAAATCACGTAATCACGCATGGATCAAGGGGTCCTATGAGATACAGTACCTTCCCAAAAAGGGTACATCGGTCACAAATCCACTCAAATAAATCACTTCATCGTTTTCAGGATCCTCGAAAACCTTTATAATAGCGATGCAACAAAATGTGACATTACATTAAAAATCACGAGATCACGCATAATTCTTGGATGGTATGTCATGGGGATACAGTATAATTCCAAACAAAAAGGGCACACCGGTTACATTCAAATGGTTCGCACCATTGTTTTCAGTGACTCCAAACCCTTGATGCTGACGATATAAATCTTATTAACGATTATCTTAAAAATATGGTACATAAAGGGTTAAAATGTGCCATTTTGGAACCCATTTTGTATGACGAAAAAGTGTTGGACATCGAAGTCAGAGATGAATCCGGGTCACTACAACGTGACCCGGTGACCCGGCGACCCGGTAAGGCATGTGACCCGGTGACCCGGTTAGCGTCAGACCCTACGACACGAACAGAGCTAGCACGATCAGGTATACATCAACCTACAAACGCACAACTGTGAGAATATGCTCTTTGTGGAATGTCTTCTTTTCATATATTAATATATCAGTTGTTATATTAGTTTTTCACTTCGATAGATTTGAATTTTGCGCTTTGTTGTGGACACTCAGCCGACAGGTTGTCGTTGTCCAGGCTGCACGACGAGGACGTGGTCCACAAAGCAGCCCACCTCCCTTTCACCATCCACCACCCGACCAGGATTATTTGGCGTTTTATTCAATAAGCTTGTCCTTAATTGCTTTGTATACTAGCAGCTGTGATTCAACGGAGCTGGGAGAAAGCCTAGCTCTGTCCTTCCTTGCAATCGTGCCCGCTGCAGAGAAGCTTCGTTCTGATTCCGAACTAGATGCTTGAAATAACTAATATGCGTTGAGCTGCGAAGGCCATATAAGGGAAGCGGTAACAATTCTTTCCCCACCAACGCAGTGGATCAAAGTTAACCATACATTGCTCGTCAAATGGCCCTTGTAAACTGCTGTACCTTGCTATTTCTTCGTCAAGTTACTTTTGGAAATCTTCTGCGCTGAAACACTGAGGTCCCGCAAGCATATCCGTTCCAGTTTGAGTACGGTATGCTCAGGCCCGTCGCTAGGCTCAAAATGCAGGGGGGCAGTACAATTATCAGGGGGTGCATAAACATCATGATTCAAATTTATAAAAACGTTCAAACAAAGACAAAACTAAAGTTCGTTTGTGTTAGGCAAAACACAACAAGAAAACAGTGTTCAGACAATAAAGCGCACCTTTTACTGTTTAAAATAACTGAAGGCGCTTGTGCTTTGAGGCAAAGATTTGAAGAAACCGTTCGAGGTCTAATTGCTTAGTTTTATCAGGGGGGGGACGAAATGGTCAGCAGGGGGGGCTGCGCCCCCCCTGCCCCCCCCGCTGGCGACGGCCATGGGTATGCTGCAAAGACATCTAGTCACATAGCGTTCGATGATGACGGTTTATCTACTTGTGAAACATTGGATGTGCCTTCTACACCGCCGCCAAAAGCAGCTGCCATTGCAAAGTCTTCTGGATCCTGCAACATAGCCTTTATATTTGCTACGGCTTGTTCGTAAAATATTTGCCGATCTGCCGGATTGTCACAGAATGAGAAATCACGGAGTGTAGGATCTAAGAAGGTGGCACTGAAATGAATCTGAACAATGCTGTTCCACAACTTTTGATCTAATGCAGAAACCAGCTCTTTTTTCAAACGGCGAGTTGCGCCGCAATCAGTATTTGAGCGAGTGCACCAGGAGTTTCTGAGCAAATAAAAGCAAGCAGAACATTACCAAGCGTTGGTTTTGAGCTGAACTCAAGTAAGTTGAAAACAGACTCTGCTACGCACAGTATTTCATATACAGTGAAGAGTAGCTCGTTATTAATCGCAAGTAAAAATGATTCCTTTTTGCGTTCCTTCAGACATGCGAGTAAGTGATCATCAACATCTTTTACATTATCTATGATTGCCTCCATCATTTTTGTCAAAGCGCGCCACGGTCGAGTTGATCCTCCTTGTTTTAAAGTTTTCGGTAAGCGATTCTGAATGTCTGAACTTTTTTTGCAGAACTGGACGAGTTTGTGGCAAGCTTCATCGAGGTCTCGGATTTCCTGCACACTGTTTTTTTGTGTTTGTCCACGCATTATCAATTGCTGTATGAAGCCTATGGCATGCACAGTCAATGCGTAATTTCTGTGCTGTCGCTGCTACGATATTACTACCTTTGTCAGTGGTTACTGGGGTATTAGCCGTATCAAGTCCCCATTTGTCTAAGCGTGAATCGATAGGACGATGTGATTGTGAAGCCAAAATTATTTGCCTGTGTCCGATAGCTCGATCCCTACCCACATACTAGAGCCGTAGCTAAAACCGTTCAACCTATAAAAGTCAATATCACAAGTCAATGTGCTAGAATCATCACCGTTAAACATGTAAGCCCGTTTTCGGTCTGACCCATGGGCGCACCATCCGTGGGGGTCGCGAGGGTCCGGACCTCTCACTTTACAGAATGCGCAAGTTTACGACCTTGGGAACCCCAAACTATTCCTGTCATTATCAGCTGGGTCTGAAACGGCCCCCATTCAATTTCACCTGACCCCTCGCCCCACATGTCACACTTCGCCACAAATCCGATTCAAGCCCTCAGCTAGAAATTTAAGCTGAATCACCACACTTTGTTTAGGAGCGCTGCACAATTGCAATGGGCAGGAAATTTAAAAAAAACAATTACAACTTATCGAGCAACAAAGCGTATAAAATAATTCGAAGTTAAACAAATAAAAACGTTACAAAACCAAAAATAACAAATAGCAAATAATATGTATATGCATGATTTTATAAAACATTGAATGAGTAACTATATATAGCAAACATTATTATAGAGTGGACGTTCGACGAAGCATGTTAAGTGTATATTGCTGGTTCCTTCTCCTTCCCATTGCGGCGCCTCTGGAGTCACGCAGAAACTCACTCAGAAAGTCATACTGCATACCAACTAAAACAGCAAGCAATGTGCTAAACCAAACGAAACAAAGGCGCCAATTTTCTTTGAAAAAATTGTATAGAGGCGCATCATGCACCATAAGAACTGAACCTCTAGGGGGGCAATTAACCATTGGCCTTCCCGTAAACACGCCTTTGGGTTTACTATCTACCAAATTGCATATTGCAGCACTAAAATAAAAGCAAGCGGTAACAGGACACTGCACAATCAGTAATAAAGCAGCAACAGCAAGCAGCGTTCGTATCGACATTTGGTATGCTGTTTGTATGTTTACTTACGCAATCTCGGCTACCGGGTCAGCACCGGGTCAGGGGTGTGACCCGGTGACCCGGTCAGAAAAGTGACCCGAACTGACCCGGTGACCCGGTTTCATCTCTGATCGAAGTTGTCCATTGTATCCAGGCGAGCATAAAAGATATCTAATATTTTTTGTTTCGAGGCTTGTGTTTTTAGATATAACTAGTGAGGCATTTTCCCTGGGTCACAAAAATTGAGGGATAACCTCTTTAACGGGGGTCTTGTATACCCCATGGGTGCGTTTGCATAGATATAATATATATGGAGCAACAGGCCAGACCTTAAGCTGTTATATGCAAAATACATTATAAAAATATCTTCATGCGCTCCTGATATTTAGAAAAAAACTGCACGGACAGACGCGGTAAAATTTATCAATGCGATACAAATAAATGCTACTTCGCTTCACTCGCCGCTCAACTAATTTCGATTTGTGAAATTCTTGAATATTTTACATTTTGCTGAAGATGGTTACATAGCTAGCTACCCAACATTTCTAAAAATTAATTAAATTCTAATTATATATCTTTATAGACGCGCATGCTCAATTTAGAAATGGTGACGAATCGTGTAATGTTTACATGAAGAATTCCACGATTCAAAAATTTTTTTATCGAGCCCTTATAATTGTAGAATATGTTGATGCGTTTTATTCTGAGCTCCGCTTTAGTCATCTCGATATTCAAACATGTTAGCAGTTTGGTTCCTTACTGCTAAATCATGTTAGATACATTATTCCTATAAGAGTACTAAATCGCACCTAGGCATTAACTAGTTCTGATTTTTTTTTGCATTTTGTTTGTTTTTCAAAATATATAAAGTTCAATTTTCACGGTAGTTGGGAATTCGCCGACTGAGGTGCCTAGTATTTGAAATAAAAACGTTGTAGTTTTTGATTTTCAGCTTTAATTGGCTCAGCTTTGATCACTGCATCGTCTGACTATTTTCTTCACCAATTTCGCCTACTCATTCGTGTTTGGGGTGTTCTTAGCCTTCAAAATCCGCATTTCGATCCGAGACTATGCTGGTTTAGCTGGATTGCAATCGTTCTATGGCCATTGTTATTTGTCGTCGGTGGTATAGTACAAAACCAGCTTACTAGCATCGGACAGGATCATAGAAAAGATGGTAAGTTTTTGAAACTATTATGTGCTTTCTCTAACTCGTGGTACTTTTGAGTTCTCGCAAATGGTTTTGCGTTTATTGAGTTTCCCTTTCGGTATTTCCTAGATAATCTCTATTTTTTTGCAAATTTTGCGTATTATAGCGCACATTGAAACGCTGTATGTAAGCAAATAAGAATAAGTATAAAGTTTGTTAGAAAATGTTTGCCATTTTGCAAGCGTGTTCAATCGCACGCAATTTGTGCTCAATCGATAAGCAAATATCATACATGCTCATTGGGGAGAGTGGGGGATGATTCTTGAAGGGTCAGCCCCTCAGCTCGAGGTGCCGATCCACCTGACAGGTCGTCCAATCCCCCTGGAGACGGAGCAGGCGTTGAAATCATAGACGGAGCCATAACCCTTCCTCATTACTAGGTCACTTACGAGTCTCACGCGGGCCCTGATGAGTCGCAATCGGGCACTGATAAGTTGCACTTCCACACTATATATTTTATACGTGTATGCTTCAAAAATTTATAACTGCAGTAGCTTCTTCAGTGTAGTCTTGGTATTTTGCCCTAAGCCCTTCAGCGATCGTAAAAGTACAGTGCCTACCTGCTTAAGCTGCATGAGGATACATCCGTTTCAATTATTGAAACAACTCAAGAAAATGCCAAGTTTAAGCGTTGTTGACTTAAATGTAGAAAACGACAAAGGCCAACTCTGAGAATAATGTCAATACACATACATAATGTAAACTGCCCGTGTGCAACTGTCCAGAGAGCCCGAGTGAGTCTCGTTAGTGCCGGAATGACTCTCGCTAGTGCCCGAGTGAGAATTAAATAACCGAGTGGCAATGCAATGTGTGCGTGCTCGAGTTAGTCCATTTGGTGCCCGAATGACCCTCGCTAGTGCCCTAGGGAGAACTAAATAACCGATTGGCAATGCAATGTGTGGGTGCCAGAGTTAGTTCATTTGGTGCCCGAATGACCCTCGCTAGTGCCCGAGTGAGAATTAAATAACCGATTGGCAATGCAATGTGTGGGTGCCAGAGTTAGTTCATTTGGTGCCCGAATGACCCTCGCTAGTGCCCGAGTGAGAATTAAATAACCGATTGGCAATGCAATGTGTGGGTGCCAGAGTTAGTTCATTTGGTGCCCGAATGACCCTCGCTAGTGCCCGAGTGAGAATTAAATAACCGAGTGGCAATGCAATGTGTGCGTGCTCGAGTTAGTCCATTTGGTGCCCGAATGACCCTCGCTAGTGCCCTAGGGAGAACTAAATAACCGATTGGCAATGCAATGTGTGGGTGCCAGAGTTAGTTCATTTGGTGCCCGAATGACCCTCGCTAGTGCCCGAGTGAGAATTAAATAACCGATTGGCAATGCAATGTGTGGGTGCCAGAGTTAGTTCATTTGGTGCCCGAATGACCCTCGCTAGTGCCCGAGTGAGAATTAAATAACTGAGTGGCAATGCAATGTGTGCGTGGCCGAGTTAGTCCATTTGGTGCCCGAATGACCCTCGCTAGTGCCCGAGAGAGAATTAAATAATTGAGTGGCAATGCATTGTGTGCGTGCCCGAGTTAGTCCATTTGGTGCCCGAATGACCCTCGCTAGTGCCCGAGGGAGAATTAAATAACCGAGTGGCAATGCAATGTGTGCGTGCCCGAGTTAGTCCATTTGGTGCCCGAATGACCCTCGCTAGTGCCCTATGGAGAACTAAATAACCGATTGGCAATGCAATGTGTGGGTGCCAGAGTTAGTTCATTTGGTGCACAAATGACCCTCGCTAGTTCCCGAGTGAAAATTAAATAACTGAGTGGCAATGCAATGTGTGCGTGCCCGAGTTACTCCATTTGGTGCCCGAATGACCCTCGCTAGCGTCCGAGTGAGAATTAAATAACTGAGTGGCAATGCAATGTGTGCGTGCCCGAGTTACTCCATTTGGTGCCCGAATGACCCTCGCTAGCGTCCGAGTGAGAATTAAATAACTGAGTGGCAATGCAATGTGTGCGTGCCCGAGTTAGTCTATTTGGTGCCCGAATGACCCTCGCTAGTGCCCGAGTGAGAATTAAATAACTGAGTGGCAATGCAATGTGTGCGTGCCCGAGTTACTCCATTTGGTGCCCGAATGACCCTCGCTAGCGTCCGAGTGAGAATTAAATAACTGAGTGGCAATGCAATGTGCGCCTGCCCGAGTTAGTACATTTGGTGCCCTGAATAAGATTGGTCTCGAATTGGTATAAAACCTGTGCAGTTAGTGGTACTGATAAAGGCGATTTGATTACTAAGTGTACAGTTATGTGCACATACAAGTAATATTGTCAGTTTGTTTCTTCACGAATTGTCTTAAAAATTCTTCATAAATGTGTTCACTCTCGCAACACATTTGTTGTCTGTTTGGCTATGTACTGAAAAATAAAAAATCTGAGGGTCCAAAAAGAATATAGTCTTAAACAATCGCGTACGTACCGCAGTATTGCAATGATTGAAACTATTGGGACCAGGGGCGTCGAAGCACGGGGTTAGTTGGACACCCGCCTCACTTTTTGTTGACCAAGTAAAAAGATCAACTGATTGGCTTTAATAAGACAAATTTCAATGATGTCCTCTCTCTGGTTTTTAATGGAACCCTGGACTTTTGAAAAGCTTGAGGCGCCATTGCTAAAAATGTTTATGGTATATAAGTTGACATGATTTTAATAGTAGTTTTAGATAAAACAGATGGTCTTCGCTGTTTTCTTCAGGTTTTTAGATTCAAACGGTTAGCTGCGGACAGTTTGCGGTCGATTTACCCTTAGATGTGGGTTTAGCTCTTCTAAAATTTTATTGTTGCTTTGGCAACGTAATAGTAAAGTAAACAATACTTTACAATACAGTTAAAAGCTTAGCATAACGCAGCATTTGCTGGACATTTAAGCGTAAAAATCGCTAATTTTAAATCACATTCGACTCTTTATCACGATCAGTAATTTTATATAGAATTTTTCTTGTTTTCAGGCTTTCAAATCCTTCGCCATTACTGCCGCGGGCGTCGCGCAAGAAGTCCTGGCAGCGGTGGCAATTCAGGACCAGTCGACCCGGTTACCCATCGCGAGTCGATCACCCTACCAAGACCGGGCCATAATTATTATCATCATAATCATCATCACCATAGCAACCGTCAATCACCGATGATCTCAGGCGTCGGCGTCGCTACTACACCTCAATTTTCAGGGCTTAGTGGCCTTCGAAAATCGATAATTAATAATAGCTCAAGTTGCGAGTCAAGTTCAACTGTAGTTGATCCCCATTCGAGTGAACACTACGCTGCAAAACCATTTCGACAACTCTACCAAGCAAGACGAGCTAATGGCGATGTTATATGTCAGGTAAGCTATTCTTTTGCATCTAATTTACATGCAATAAGAACTTTCGAACTAGGAAATGCATAAAGGCTTCTGTGGAGGAAATATCATTGTCGGGTGGTCAACATTCCCAGCAGCACTGACAAAGATTTCACTTGCACCCACATTCAATGCTCAATTAGGTTCGCTGTTCTATTAGCAGTATAGCTACTACGGTAAGTGATCATGGCTGAAAACGATCTACAGACTTTCATGTATAAGCTGGCAAATACGGTGGTTGTTGGAATTTTTAACTACTCTTTGAGACTTTCTAAGTACTACTGATTATGAAATGACTCTCTAAAAATTTCGATTCTACCCACCATCTGATATACCGCAGCCCCCACCCCCTCGCCGGAGCCAGCTACCCCGTATATCACAGATGTCCAAGGTTGTCGACTTATAGAGTAAGTGGTTCCGGTAATGGGGGGGCGTAGCCCAGAAAGTAACCAAAAATTTTCCCCATTCACCCAAGTTGTTGCTTATATTTCCCCCATTTTCCAGAATTTTTCATCCAAATTTGTACAATTTTACATATAATTACTAAAATTTTCATCGCGCCTTTTGCGCATAGGTGCAGGCACCGTGAAGCGTCAGGGTGTAAAGCATGGCTTCGGACGTCCGATCTTGAAGTAGGGTATATTTTGTCTAACCCCTATGGGCAATTACTATACATATGTATATATGGGTGGGCTAGTGTATAAAATACTGTTATTATATTTTGTCCAAATTTTACTGCCAATTGTCTAGTTGTTCCCGTATATTTTTAGCTTAACAATGTAGTTTGGGATAACAAAAAATGTTGACTGAGTTTTGCTTTGAATACACATGATTAGGCCTTAAGTGCTTTATGTTCCGAGCACAGAGCTATTTTGTGAGCAATTTCTGTAATCGCCAAAGCCTGTTTATGGCAATGATACATATATAACGCGAGCGAAAAGCAGAATGTTTATTATTTACTAGCAGAATTAAATATTTTACTTTCAGAGTTACCTTGAAAGCCTTCAACGACTTGCATCTCGGACATCGACAGATCGTGCGTTGGAGCCAACAACATTATCGTCGGAACAAACCCATTTAACAATTCTGACAACGAATACTGGCTCAACAGGAAGTGTTCCCAATGCCACTGCCGCTGCAGTCACTACAACTGACAATAGTCGAGCCACGATACCTAGTTAGCTCAGTGGTCGTTCTTTGGAAACGACAAACGAAAGACTGCCGGGAGAAATCCTGATAGCTCCGTACAGCATGAAAGTATTTTACTTTCAGAGTTATCTTGAAAGACCTCAACGAAAAACAGTATTATACAGATTTCACAGAATATTGAGTGCAGTTATCGGGCAGTTTTGTCCGAGCAGCTGTATTATTTCGAGATCGAAGTCTCAAACTTCACGGTTGTCTTCAGTGTGGCGGGAAAGGTTCCGGCACGGAGTAGCTACGGTCGGACAGAGCTATCCTTGTCCTTTACAGGTATTCTATCTTTGGATCGAGCCGGTGATGGACTTTACAACGCCACCAATGTAACTGAAGATGACTTTCTTCTAACGCTGTATATATATACAGTCCACTGACGAAAACAGCTTTATAAGCTGCGATAATGTATAAAACCTTAAGTTTATGAACTACTGTTTATTAGCTTGTTGTACCATCTGTGGTACGGATACCCTCTCAAATCTAAATTGTTCTGTGACGTGTCTACACCGATCTTTCCATAAGCTGAAAAATATTTATTTATAATAAATTTTGAGTTTTATCTATTAAATCAACTGTTGTAACCGCTGAGTTTCTAACAATATACGAGTTTACAAGTAGTAACAACAGATATTTTTCTATGGTATTGAAACAGGTATATCAGCCTTTGATAGAAGACGATTTCGCCAGCAAACCCATTTGCAATATTTTCGGTTAGCACTTAAGGTAATGAACTAATTTGCATTACCACAGCCGATTAACAAATATAGGTAGTCACAAGGTATCGAACAGGAAACAGTCGAGTGAAAGTCACGTTTATTAAACATTGTTCTTGTTCGGAGCTACAGATCGGATCCTTAACGCTTCTGGCGACAACATGATACAATCGTGCAGTACATGGAGAATTCAGTTAGTACATCGCTATGAATCGTAAATGGTTGCTGTCCAACAACTGCATGCGATAAAAAAATGAAAAATTCATTTTAGAACTCTGTTTGACTGCATTTATGACAACGATGGATGGCATACTAATTGTGTTACCGAAAGATCTTTCAGATAAAGACAAACTCCCGAAGTGCCTGAAAGTTACACCGGTAACTCTTGACTCGTTAACCATGATATTTTCACGTTGACATATTCGTCGTAGTCAAAATTAAGCTCCAAATGGAATTTTATTTCGTATGACTTTTGTTTTATATGTATATGTATATATTATAGTATAATTGTTGTGTTATTCGGTCTGTGGTTCTTTGCCATTAAAATAAAATTGCCATATTTATGATGGTAAACTTTTTTTACGCGATATCACATTTTACACTATTTGTAGAACCAAGAGTTCTATATATATCGAAAACCTACGAAGGTTTTAAGTTGTCTAGCCACCACTTGATGACTGAATTAGATTGTATTTCAAGAAATACCGTAGAGCAGATTGTTGCTGCCAGCTCTATGGATCGAACTCGAGTCGTTTGGCTTAGAATCGTGCTCGTTAACCATTGGGCAATGACTACGCTGTCTCGCAGATCTGTATTACAGGTCAGCTCACAACGTGAGCCACAGCAAAAAATGAAACACGGCAAGCGGCTATGCAGTAACGACTTTATTACAGAAATTCCAGGTTTAATACGACTTAACGATTCGTTTAGTGTCGACTAGTAAATAGCTATATGTAAGTAAAGGCGTGTTCACACGGTGAAACTTTTTGCTCAAATTTTGAACTCAAGAGCTCAAAATCTGATCAATTTTGATCAAAATTTGACAATAATTTTTAAAGGAAAATTGCGATATCTCAAAATTTGAGATCAAAATTTGAGCTAAAACCTTTTCAGGTAAATCATCTCGTTCATGATTGACTAGAGAAATATTCTTGAAAAATTTGAACAGTGTCCACACGTTCAAACTTGCTGAAAATTCAAAAAATATGCATTCAATTTTTGATCAAAATTTGAGTTCAAATTTTGATCAATATTTGAGCAAAAAGTTTGAGCGTGTGAACACGCCTTTAGAGTTGTTTTTCCATAAATTCCAAAAAATTTGATGAAAAATATACCAGTATTGGCATAAAACATATCATAGAGACACTGCTGTGTCCCTATAATAATAAAACTTTAATGCAATAATAATCGTTTTATCTCACTTGGGATTTTGACGCATTAGCTGCAATATCCTTACATATTCCGACTATACGAGAAAAAACTAATATCCGTATCCGTAGTTTATAGCATCAAAGTAATTATTCATAATGTGTGCAGGCTATACCCTGACCGTTGTCACCTGATAAGGGTTGACGAGCCTTAACACTTTCCGCGAGCAAACTACTCCGCCCTAATAGTCTTCTTCAGCACTCCTATCCACTTATCCTGATCCCTACGATTGGCATCGGGTAAAATTTGAACTATCCAGCCTTCGCGGTATTACCGCCTTACTTACCTTGAATGTCGTTGATCTTGCTGTTATGATTCAAAACTGTTTCGAAGATTGAATTTTTAATTTTCATAATTATTAAGTTACAGGAAAAAAATTTAGCTTCTTATCTGACAGATAATGGACTTATCTTTTGGTTTGGTACACGCAATTTCTAGAAGTTTATAGTAAATTTCAATCCATTTACTTGATTCGTTCATCATGATTCTTATAATTCACTACCGTACTCAGGAATTCGGACGATTGCCATTAGTATATCTCGCTAATTCAAATTTTGGTGACGTCGCGACCTCTCAATCCGCATAAATTCTGAAAATAAATACAGGTTTCGCATCAGAATTCTAGTTCATATCGTACGTAAGCCGTTCATATATCGTTCCAAGTTATTGTTCAAAGTTTATGAATGAAAATTGGGATTATGTTAAATATAAGAACATATCAATTTTGGGGTCTATTTTTGATTCAGAGCAACCGGCGTGACACAGTTATGATCGGACCAGAAATTTGTTTTATGCAAAATTACTGCCATTTTCTACGCAAGCGGGCAATGGAACTATATTGGTCAATAAAATGGAATTGAATGGAATTATAGACATGGAACTATTAAGTCCGGAAGCCTGCTGTGTTCAGTACGACGTTGCTTTACCTTCCTACTATGTGATGTTAAAAGAGAGGTTTCGACGGGGACCCCTACGGTGGCTGCACGGCGTGATGACAATCCACGTCTTAAATTTTTGATTAAACTTTAGTGAACGCGTTCCTTTTGCGATCTCATAGGGGCGAACACTCGACAACAAGGGGTCTCGGTGACCTTTCGAACGAACCAAAACTCTTGGATCGCAGCTGACTTTATCTCCTTTTTCTTTACATGCTTCCAAGCCCCTCTAGGCAACGTTATTTTCGACTCAGCTCCGTATTCATTTGTACAACTTCGGTCACTACGTGATTGCCATCACGCTGCTTAATTAATGATTTTAGAGAAAGGACCCTGAACTGTAAATTTCGTATTTAATAAAGCTTGAAATCTGCCTTTCCCGGTGAAGCCCAAACAGAGAGCGGGGATAGGGGAAGTAACATCTGAAGGGTTTTGACACGTAAACTAAGCATTGGAATAGCCGGGTCTACCAAACTAAAGTTAAAGTTATTATCTCTCCAAAAGATGACGAGACCCCCTACAGTGTCTACACGGCGACGGAGCACTCGTCTAAGTATTGTGTGTTGAATGTTACGCAATAGTCAAAAATCTCACACGGTCACGAACTCAAATTTTTGGGTAGCGTCATCGGACCCCCTCCTATTCAATAAAATATACCAACGCTTGAGGCGCTTAAAATAAACAAGAAATTTGTGTGTTGGATGTTACGCAATAGTCAAAAATCTCACACGGTCACGAACTCAAATTTTTGGGTAGCGTCATCGGACCCCCCTCCTATTCAATAAAATATACCAACGCTTGAGGCGCTTAAAATAAACAAGAAATTTGTGTGTTGGATGTTACGCAATAGTCAAAAATCTCACACGGTCACGAACTCAAATTTTTGGGTAGCGTCATCGGACCCCCCTCCTATTCAATAAAATATACCAACGCTTGAGGCGCTTAAAATAAACAAGAAATTTGTGTGTTGGATGTTACGCAATAGTCAAAAATATCACACGGTCACGAACTCAAATTTTTGGGTAGCGTCATCGGACCCCCCTCCTATTCAATAAAATATACCAACGCTTGAGGCGCTTAAAATAAACAAGAAATTTGTGTGTTGGATGTTACGCAATAGTCAAAAATCTCACACGGTCACGAACTCAAATTTTTGGGTAGCGTCATCGGACCCCCTCCTATTCAATAAAATATACCAACGCTTGAGGCGCTTAAAATAAACAAGAAATTTTTGCATTTTGGTCATTTTCAGGTGATCTGAGAAGTAGGCAGCCTCGGCGGGATCAGATCCATGCCCTGGCAGGCCGTCTAATAGTGAAACGAGAAATTTTAGGGTAGCTTCCATATGTGGCCTGCTAGTGGCCGTTTTTGGTAGTAAAGATAGGAAGTTTTGGTATCCCAGGTAAAGTTATCAGGATCCTTTGTAGGCCGGTAGGGGTTCGTGACCCCGGCTTACGGTGAAATAGTACAAGACCCCGTGAAGGGTAGGGGCTCAAAATCGGGGAGTTTTATTGGTTTTCATTATATCGTTTAGGCCCTAGAAAATTGATGTTTACGCGCCTAAATGAGGATCCCTAATTGCTTACGACTTAGGGTTGGGCGGGCCCAAATAAATGATTTTGAAGTTTTAGTGGGTCTTAATAAGAATAATGTAACCCTGTTTCACCAAATTTGTTGTAAAAAGCCCTAATTTTGGAAATTTAACTTACCCCCACGAAAACGATGTTTCCTGCAAGTTTTGATTGAATTCTTTTCGCCCAGTGCTCCCTCCCACTATATACCATAACTATTTACCTAACAATCGTATTCTTGCTTCTGCTTCTCCTCCAAGGCGACATCACTACAAAGCTCTCCGCCTAAGCCAATGAAAATTTTGCAAAGAGCCCGACCCATTCTGACACACACCACGCATTTGGCAAACATTATACATTGGTCCAGCATGCGCACCGGAATCAGCCTTTGAGCGCCGAAATCGCGAAATCAACCGAAAATCACGATAAGTTCTGACCACCTTCCCGGGCTCATCTGAGTTCGCACCCGTTTCGTTGGCGACACATCGTCAAAATACCTATTGTTATTGCACGCACATCGACTTAGGATCGACCGGATACCTGCGAATTGGGTTTTGTTTGATTCTAGTCTTATGTGATAAATCAGACCCGCGCATAAGTTACAGGTGGAGAGCGATTATTTCTAAACCCCGCAATACCAATACACAGTTTATTTAACACAAATTACAAATCAAACAACAATAAATATCTTGAATCACGCTCCATCGGTATCCGTCTTTCCGTCAAGTTCAACTTCGGCCCCTTTAAACCCAGTTTTGGATATCCTAAGATCTTCTAAAAAATTCCGGCTGTTACATAGATAGGTATTTTTGCACATGTGACGATTGAAAACAATATGAATTTTCAAACTGCACCTTTTATGCCCAACTACACTCAAAATATATTCTGTGAAATTTAAAAGAAATTTCTTTGAATTTTGCACTACCAGATATTGCTTTAAAATTCAAAGAAATATTCCTTGAAATTTCAAAGATTGTAATTCTTAAATAAATAATTTTTAGAATTTCAAGGAATGTTTCTTTGAATTTTCAAAGAATATCTGGTGGTGCAAAATTCAAGAAATTCCTTTTAAATTTCAAAGAAACATATTTTCAGTGTAACTATGTGTAGAATATAACGCTTTCGAACTGCCAGGTTTGAGTTATTGCATAAATTGGTGTCTTTCTCGTTCTGGGTGCCAACATTTTGACATACATGCTTGTGTGCAACAAATAAAGAATTAGCCTGGTTGAATTCATTTATGCAGCAACAATTATCTAGTTTAGAGTTCCGCACGCTAATTTTCGAACTAGGCTATTTGAGAGCAGCAGGAAATAGGGAAGTCTGCAAAATCAAAATAATACAAGCCCAACAGCGAAGAGTATCACCAAGTACTAGATCTAGTTCAAGAAGCATAGGCTTTAGTCCCTATTTTAACGGCAGACTTGATCAAAGCAAAAACACCTTGGGATCAGCTCCCATGTGTTCGCGTCTTGCGGAATGTGTTTCCGTTAGGACTCGTGCAGGTTTCACAGAATAATGAGTGCAAAAGTGGCAGTGTTGTGTTAAACAGCCGTTTACAGAAACTAAAATCTCTAATGAACGGTTATGATATTTTAGTGTCTTGCAAACGACTGCTAGAGATTTTCGTCTTTAATGACTGGTTGTTTAATATTTAAATCTCTAACAGCCAGCTGTAAGAGATTTTTTGATCTTACATACATAGCCAATAAGTACAGAAATCTCTAACAGCTAGCTGTTAGAGACTAAAATCTCTTGCAGCTGCTAATAACAGATTATTGTCTCTAATGGCTAGCTGTTAAAAACTTTTGTCTCTTACTACCAGTTATGAAATACAAAAGCCTCTAACAGCAATCAATTAGAATTTCAAATATTTAACGGTTGGCTGTAAGAGATTTTTGTATGTTACAGCTGGCTGTATAAGAAAAGTTTCTAACAGCTAGCCATTAGAGACAAAAATATGTTACCGTTAGCTTTTTAGAGATTGTGTCCTAATATGACTAGTAGTTGGTAGGGATTCGTGATATTTGGTAAATAAAAAATTTTATACTATATTCTATATAGCTGCTGAATAGTGATTTCGTTATTATTGCATGTTGGTAATTGATAACAACTTGTGCAATGACCGAATTTACATCAGCTTGTGTTCGCTAAATTTGGATTATAATGCGATTGAGTTTGCATTGTAAATAACTGCACTATTGCACTAGGGCTACATTTTATTACAACAACATTTAATCGGTTAAATTTCAACATTTTAATTACAAAGGTCTAGACGGCGTATTCAGCAACACCACACAATGCATAGTGCGATTTTATAGGCTCTATTGTGTAGAATGAATGGCCACAAAAATTACATCGAGATAGCGAATTAGCGTTGTTTCTTATCAGAAGACAATTACGCATAGCATCAGTGATACTTCAGGCATACAAATTGACAAAAATTGCAGAAAATGTCACGAATCTCTACCAACTAGTCATATGAGGATACAATCTCTAAAGCAGCTAGCGGTAATATATTTTTGTCTCTAATGGCTAGCTGTTAGAAACTTTTGTCTCTTTCAGCCAGCTGTAACATACAAGAATCCCTTAGAGCCAACCGTTAAATGTTTGAAATTCTAATGGATTGCTGTTAGAGACTTTTGTATTTTATAACTGGTTGTAACAGACAAAAGCCATTAGTTCTAACAGCTAGCCATTAGAGACAATAATCTGTTGTGCCTAGCTGCAAGAGATTTTAGCCTCTAACAGCTAGCTGTTAGAGATTTCTGTATTTATTGGCTATGTGTAATAACAGTACGCAGCTGCATGGCGCAACTTCCTAACACCGTGCCCATACGACCCCGGATATCGTAACCTCAAGGGTGGACCGTAGATTTCAGAAATTTTAACCCTGTTCTTGGTCAGACCCAAGAAGCTGCGGAGCTTAGCAAGCCGTAGGCGCGCTTCACCGGGTGTGTTCGGACCCCGCCGATTGGTTGCGCACGTGTCCAGTGTTTTGGGTATGATTGCTGAGGTCCCCCAGGGAGGTTGACATCGAAACCTGCTCTTAGGTCATAATGTCAGACCGATGTTCCCTATACTAGTCTCAAGGAAGTTGTTTTGTCTGCCCGAATTGTGAGCGCAATGGTGTGCTAGATTGCGATTGAGACGCAAATTTGAGGCTCAAATCGATCTGTGGTGCGTCGACCACTGCAAGTGGTCAGTCTTTTGTGGCCCCCACAGGGTTCCGACTATCCCTCGAAGTTTAACGTCCATTGTTCTGGTCGACGATTTGATAACTGCTAATGCTCGTTTATAACAATGAAATTTTCCTAGGCAATTTTAACGGTGGTTCGAATGTCACGTTTTCGCATGTACTTTTCTATTGACGATTTCGTGGATTCCTCTCGCTAAAATTCCACAATTCCCTAACCTAAGTAGCGAACCACACCCGACAAGACTTGGGATATTCTCATTCACAGGCCGTGGCGCGTGGGGTTGACTAGTCCGAACGGACAGGTCCTGGGGCCATAAATCGCTTTCGTAGTAAACAACACTGAACGCGGATATGAAATTTTCAAGTTTTGTTTAACAGCATGTACGGTACATAATGGGATACGCTATGTCAAGCAAATCGAGCGACGCAACGAATTATCAAAACATGAGCGCCTGGAGGCGTGGGAAGGGGCCCACGGACTGTACTACGGCAATGGCAGGAGCGAAGGGTCCCCGTATAGTAACGGACCGAAGAGCCACACTTTCTGTACTAATTTTGGCGAGGCTACGCTCAGCTATAGAACAGGAAGAGAGCCCCGGTGTGCTTCGAAATACGCTCCGCATAGCGCGCTGCGCTACCATAATTCACGGCCACTGCTTGGCGGAATGCCCTGCTAGTCGAGGTCCGCGGGGTATTACTCGGGTGCGGGAAAACGAAAACCAATGTTACGGCTTGAAACACTCGAAGCGATAGGAATAGCCTTTAACGCGATATGCATTAGCGAGATTAGTACGAACAAGAGCATGGTCGCGATTATTGGGTTAAATATGGTATAATTCGAGGCATATATACAAACCCCAAAGAAATATAATACAATTAAGATAGACGGTATATAAATGTCCCTACTTAATTCCGCGAAATCCGCATTTTGTTCCTAACGCGGCTTCCCTGGCGTTCCATCATAGGGACGAGCCCTGTGCCAGATATTATCGAATACTACTCACGTGACTGACCGATCAAGTAAGACATATAACAAGTGTTGATTATGGAGTCCGATTAAACCAGTACTTTGATTGGGTGGGTCGCTCCCAATTTTAACATACACTCCACGTACAGGAACTCCGAGTTGTCTATGAAATCACAATTTGGCGGGTCTACACTTCCAGCGTCAGCTGCTCACTTGCATTCTCCCATCGCACGAGCGATACCAACGAATACCTAACACACTAGTAATCGGGATATTTCACTCCGCCTCCGTGGCTAGTTCCTGGGATGGCTTTGGGAATAGTCCTACGTATGGCCTGGAGACGTCCACGCTGTAAAACGATTCTATCTCAAGTGCAAGTTGGACTGCCCCCTCCCTTCAAAAATCCGCGAATAGTTGTCCTATGGCGATGGAATTTGTTTTGGTGGTGGAATGTACCTAGAACTACATTATATTAGCCGGAGGCGCGTTTGTGAACGCTTTGAAGGGTCGCCCCCACTTATGGTTTCAAACTCCTAATTTGGTGGGGGACGAGTTTGCGCCCTCTTTGGCGATCTCCTAGGCGACCAATTTTATTGCCCTAACAGTTTTGACATGTGATTGTGACTGTCCCACAGATGGAATTTATCCTACGCCATACAGTACGTCTGGCATTGATATATGGGGCACGGACATGCTCGAAGTCGACCCGCATCTTGTCAGATTCCGTATCTTTCTAAGCAAAACTTGGTAGCCCTGCCGGTTCGTTTCATAAGATTATTCTCTTGAGCTTGGGTCGTTTTATGAAGGGACCACGATGCAGTTCGCCCTCGGACGCGTCTGCGTCCCTTTTTTGGTTGGTGTGTCTTTCCTTTGTTCCCCTCTCTTTCCTTTGTTCCTTTTTGTCGTTATTTTCTTTTGTCCTTTCCCTACAACTTATCCTATTGCCTTAGTGTACTACGTCTGCTGCAGTTGTACAGCGTCTCGACTGCATTATCGAAATCATGCTGTCGAGTTATCATCGACATAGTAGTCGATTCTCCTAAGTACCTATGGTCGAGCGGATAGAACTGATGATTCGGCAGCGGGCTTAAATTCCCCGTACAGGATCGAATCTGATAACTGGAAAAAGGAAAAACGAGAGAGAGACGAGGGAGAAGCTAAATCGGGGCATACGTAGTACACAGCCCGACGGGCAACCAGGGACAAAACACAAACAAGGCTAAACTCAGCGATCAACTGGCTCTGTAGAAAAATCGGGGTTTTGCTCCCGGTCGATCAATTTTATCCAGATCGACTCAATTTTCTATCTGTGGGTGCACTTGCCAAACGTCATGTTTTGCGCCTAGCTCACCCACCTACCTAGGTAAGCTAAACTTTTGACAGCCCTGAGCCCCAATTGATATGGTGCGAACCCACGGGTGGTGCTCTGGGGCTGCGACGTCACCTGTTTATCGATCGGTCAGTCGTTTATCTGTCAGGACTTTTTACTGCAGTGTACGACCTGGAATAGACCTACATATATCCGGCTATTATAGCATGAAATGTGTCCATACAGTCACTCCTGCGTGCACCTCGTCATACGAAATTGTTACAAACGAGAAAAGTAATAACAATAAAGCTGTTACAAAGCATGAATAATTAAATAAATCGAAGCAAAGCAAGGCTAACTAACTTAAGCGACTCCCATCCTAGAATCTGTTTCCGTCCTATTGACTCTTGTCAGAGGCCGATGTTCGGCTAACGCGCCTGGCTTAATTTCCCCGAATTTAATTAGCTCCAAGTAGTTTGCTGGAGAACCTACGTTTGACCATTTACCCCGAGGACGTCACTGAGCTAGCAACGGCCCATGTTCTTGTTGCCTAGTTGCACATTCGTCCGGCCCCAAACTCGGCATGGGCGCCAAAGTTTCCACTGAGCTACAAAATTTAAAACGAGACAACCAACAACGGACCCTGAAACAGCATCGTCCTACTACCAACTCTACAAAAGATCCAGGAAGAATTCTGACCGCAGTCATCTCAGGAAAAGTTCTCCAAGCCCAACTCAACTCAATAGACCATGTAAAAATGTGGATCTATTGCATCCCTTCATAGTAAGTTGAGTTCTACCTAAGACCGCGGAGAATCAGAAGGACTTCGGCTGGTGTCAAGCCTCCCTCCGAACATAGAAACCGGAACTCGAGCCTAGTATTTATATTCGAGGCGTTGTTACGTGTAGCAATTCGGGGGAATGGTGGGTCGACAGAAAAACGGGGCAAAGTCAATTCGGGGGAAGCGGCAACGAGCTACGCTCAGAGCAACATTTTGTGGGTCATCACCGATGTATACGCTAGAACCCACTGTCGAGTGTCGAGGAGGGCAGTTCCCCTCATTCTCGGGCAACTACACCTGTGCTTACGAACAAACAAAAGAAACACATGCCATCAGACTGCGTCCCAAAAACTATAGTCGAGCAAGGTCCGGATGAAAAGAGAATGACAAAACAACTGATAAAGCCATACATTAGACTAAGCAACGGAGCCGGTCAGTAAAGTCGACCGAACTCCGAACTGTCGAAGTCGAACTGATTCCAAGAGTCGACTCGTTGGTCGTAACCTCAAACATTCTGCCCGTATTGTAGGATAGCGATTTTGTCGCCATCCAATCGCTGTCGATTTTTCGACGCCCACCTTTTTTTAGTTCAAACCCGGGCACCCAATTAGAAAATTCCCCAAATTCTATTTTTGACAGGTATCGTAAACCATGGGTCCCAATTAGAGAGAGTCGGCTTTAACTAAATTTGCCTTGCCGACATCAAGCTTGCACCCTCCGAATAGTCGGAGGTCGGACATCTGCGATCTCGATTACAATTTGTTCAGGAAACGTGAATTCTCGAGCCTTCACTTCCTGTGCGTACTATCTCGATCAGCCCATTTTTGTCTCTCAAATTGGATTCCTAGCATAAATCATTAAACGTTGAACACCATATCCATTAAACATTTGTCGGCCTTCAAGAAATCATAGATCATGTCGATGACCAGCAATATTTCCGGGACACGTAATTTCAACGACTTATCTAGTTCGGGTCAAAAAAAAGCTGTGCTCTTTTCGAGATTATCCAACTATTTCTTCTTCGTTTGAATCAGCCACGTAACGTCGAGTGAGGTGGCCGGAAGTTAGATCAAGACAAGGCCGAGCAGCACACACACTAACCACCCGTGCAATAATTAAAGATTACCATAAATCTAATGACTTGACAAACTAGCCCATTATGTCTCGCCCATGCATTATCCCCTCGCCACACTATCTGTTAACCCCATGTTTCTGTTGTCTTTGATAACCCAGAACGCCGCCCAACTACATCAGCTTCATAGCAACGCGAAGTATGACCCTCCATCGTGAGGACATCTCGAAACGCCCAAAATCGCATTGCATCACAAATTTTCAGCTTACAAAGTCCGCTTTCGAGCGTTGCAGGGCGGGGGGCGTGGGTCATCGGGCGTGTCTCATGGCGGAACGGGTACGGGGCACCCACCCTGGGACCGTTTGACCTGCGGACACCATCGTTCGAGCCTCCCGGGAGTTGCTACTGGTCCCCAAACCTACCCCCATTTCACCCCGATATTTATATACGAATATACCTTCATACAGCATGTAAAACTCTGAAATTTAATGAAATTTATATATACGTATAATATATAATGTGTGTGTGTCTGTCGTTGTTCTTTTCGTTCTTTTTCTTTTTTCTGTCCCCTCTTGTAATCACCTCCAATTCTGTTGGTGGTCGCCCGTTCAGTGAGACCGCGTGGGAAGTCGAACACAAACGACGGCCGAAAGGTCAGTCGTGGAAAACGAAAGAGAAAGAAACAAAACAAGAAAAGAAGCAGAGAAGAGAGGAGAAAAAGAAGGAAAAAGAGAGGGAAACGGGAAATGGTGGGGCAGGAGTTCCCGAGGGAATTTCGGTGGGCCTGGGTCAAATTCATTCCCAGGACGAAAAACGGGGCCGAATGACACCAAACACGAGGGGTTTGACGTAGAATCGGGGCCAGACCCACTCGGGTCGGTTTACATGGCTTAGTAAGGGGAATTTTGGCGGGCTCTCACGCCCTAATGGCGGGCAGAACGACACCCGCCCGGTATCGTTGAACCCGCCACGACAGGGCGACACAAATGAGGGGCGATACGCCTGTCCCGCGCGTCAAGTTCGGAAAAGTGTTAAAACGACGGTGATAAGGAGAGTCTTGACGAAGGTTGGGGCGTTTCGATGGCTGTCGCGGGTTAACGGGCGGGAGGACGGAGACCTGCCGGATATATTTGGGAACGTCTTGACAAGGCGAGCAAGATGAGGGGCAGTTTGCCCACTTTCGAGTCGAAAATAAAGATTCAGATATTTTGTGCCATCTTGAGCTGGTATTCCAAAATAGGGGCCTTTGACGGGTTGTGGCGGGCTAGCGGAAAGTCGGTCGGAGTCGCGCATTACATCGTTGCTCTCGCTGAAAGTAGGCGAGTAGAAATGAGGGGTCGCATGAATACGTAAGGAGTCGGGAATCTGGTATTAGAGAGATGCAATACCGATAGGAGTTGAGGTTAATTTTCGTAGTGCATTATGAAATGGTTGCAAAAACAGAGGGGCAAATCCTATAGCAGCGTGGTGGCTTGTCGGATCGAGACCCGCTTGCATTTGTGGGATGCCCTGATGGAGGGGCTACGTGATGATGTGTAAAACTCAGATCGACGATTCGGCAATAAAAAATGGACCGGTTACCATGGCGCTAGCCAAGCGATTCTAGATGCTGATAGCGTGAAGCGGGAGTTTCAGCGGCCGTCCTCTGGCGGTCCAAGAGGCACAGTTAATCCCGTCGGTGTTCTCTGGTGGTCCGGTGGCACATGTGGGTTGGTGAAATAGCCGGTTCTATCGAGGGTGGCCTGGTTCGCAAAAATAAGTGGTCCTAAAAGCGACAATTCAGCGAAATCGGTTGGAACCACTGACCAGACATGGAGGTTTCGGACATTAGGGTTGACACAGGGGCACAAATTAGGTGATTCGGCCGATGGGGGCAAGAGAAGACGCACGAGGCGTTGAAATCAACTATATACATATATATATATACATATATATATACATATATAAATACGCCTATCCCAAGCCACTACCAACAACCAAACTTAGCGTAAGTAACGTTGTTGGTTCTATTCCGACATGTTTCGCTGCTTAGTGTTACGGTTAGATGCGCGTGCGATTCGAGGTATTTTTGGGCTTATCAGAAAGCCCGTAAAATTCTTTATTAAAAACCTTCGGGACGGTTGCCCGAAATCTGAGCCGGTAAGCGGGTACGGGCCGACGGACAGGCCCGTCCGCCGTCGGTTCCGAATAGTCAGAATCTACCGTACCCATGATTCTCATGACCATGGCCACATGTATTATTCGCGACCATGGCTTCATGTATCGTTTAACCTGAGTGAAATTGATAATTTTGGTTCTGATCACTAGCGGAGCGATGGTTTAACTGGAGTAATCGACGGCCTCCTATTCCCGGACGGTCTTTATTTTGAAATGGTGCGGGGCGGCTGACCGAGTTCCGAAAACGTTCCATATACGTAACATCCCTACCATCTGCAGGCTGCTCAACTTATGATCTATTTCGGTCATACAATCAGTCATCCTACCTAAATTTACCCCGAAAATGCTACCGTAGGAGCCCGTACCAACACATAAAATGCAGCATAAAATAACCTTATAGCAAAGATGCAATGACATGTTATAATACGGACACAAATACGCGTGCAAAATATTAATAAGCGGAATACTAATGAGCACAGAATGTTAACAAGCAAAGCAACGTTATCGATACGACCATGGCACCATTCAACACAACACCCATCCCTACAAAGTACTAGTTTCCGTAAACTTTAGACGGGTACGTTGAGGTGTAATCTGAGAACCAATGTCCCGTGATCTTGTTCAGTTTTGGGCGTATCTAGGTAGTTTTAGTGCCAAAACCCTACTAAAGCTCGTAACGGGCCGGAACGGTCCTGTTACATATGTATATAAGACAAAAGTATATTACAGCTGGCTGCCAGACAACCAGTCATTAAAGACAAAAATCTCTAGCAGTCGTTTGCAAGAAACTAGTTAATTTGTAACTCTATCAAGATTGCAGAACGTAGTGAATCATGGATACACGTACGCCTTTTGCGTGCACAGCCAACCAGCTCTCGATAACATACGCCGATATGCTAAATGTGGATATCAAACAATACCGGACAAGTTAGAATAAAACTAATAACAGCGGCAATAAGTTTCCCATGCCCCCAAACCCCCAAGTGCAAGCTATCAGCCTACCAGGACGTAACAGTAAAATTAGGAATTTTGGATCGATGAACCATGGCGGCGCCATACCCCCGTATCCATAGAACCATGGATCACAGAGCAAAATCAACACCAGCAATGAGTTTGCCATGCCCAACCCCCCCCCCCCAAGTAAAACTTTTCAGCCGCCATGGACATCAGAAAAAAATTTCAAATTTTGGGTCGAGCAACCACGGGGGTGCCATGCCTCAAACCCTATGAACCGATGCCGTAATTGAAATCCGAAAAAGATGCATCGGCATTCATTGTTTTACTATGAAATAAACCCAATCAGAGAAAAAATTAGAAAGTTATGATAAAATAATCTTGCTAATCTCACGGGTACTAAAAAAGGTAAAAACCCTTTATTTTGTTCTCTGACCCCGAACCTAGGGGGCGCCGTACCCCCGTACACATGGAGCCATGGGTCACAGAGCAAAACCAACGCCGGCATTGATTTTCCCATGCCCAAAAACCCTCAAGTGAAACTTTTCAGCCGCCCAGGACGTCAAAACAAATTTTCGAACTTTGTCTCTGGGAACCATTGGGGCACCATACCTCAAACCCCGTAACTCTAGAAACAGAGCTTTAATCGAAAAACAAAAAAGAGAGGTATAGGCCAAGTGAAACTTTTCAGCCGCCCAGGACGTCAAAACAAATTTTCGAACTTTGTCTCTGGGAACCATTGGGGCACCATACCTCAAACCCCGTAACTCTAGAAACAGAGCTTTAATCGAAAAACAAAAAAGAGAGGTATAGGCATTTAGCATTTTACTATGAAATAAAACCAAGCAGAGTTAAAATTTCAAAAGTTAAGATAAAAATATGCTTGCTTCCGTGAAGGTTACTAAAATGGGGTGGAAACCCTCATTTTTATCTCTAAGCCGAACCGTTTGGCGTCATACCCCATGCCCATGGAACCACGGGTCACAGAGCAAAACTAGCACCGGCAATGAGTTTCTCATGCTCAAAAACCCCCCAGGTAAACCTTATCAGCCGCCCAAGACGTCAGAAAAAATTTTCAAATTTTGGGTCGAGGAACCATTGGGGCGCCATACCCCTACTTCAAACCCCATAAATCCAGAACCGGAGCCTTAATCGAAAAACAAAAAAGAGGCTTCAGAACTTATCATTTTGCTATGAAATAAAGCCATCCAGAGAAAAAATTTGAAAGACAAGATAAAAATAACCCTGCTTTCGTGAAGCGTACTAAAATGGGGTAAAATCGGGCCAAAAAACCCACATTTTGACACCCTGACCCCGGAACCAGACCACAAATCAAAAAACGCTCGACTATGCCGGTAAATCGACTATGCCGGTTCGGATGAGTACAAGATCATGAAAATCGGTTGAGGCGTTCCCGAGTTATGGCCGATCACACACACGCAGACGGAATTTAAAAGATTTCACCCCTGCAACACGCTATCTCCACTACGTTTAAATACGTGATGAGACGGTAAGAGTACCCGAGAGTAGGCCTAAGCCACGAATACTGGATTAACCCTTCGAAGACTGAGGGGGTCCAATAGACCCCGGTGGATAGTTTTTAGCGGAAAATCCGTATGTCTTTATGAATTTATCTGAAACTTCGTAACTTTTTCTTTTGTAGAAACACTATGTTTGATGTAAATTTTGTTCTGTTTGGTCCAGGCAGTTGCACTATATGGTGCCCCGTGGTCTATTGCAGCCCCTTCAGTCCCTGACGTAGTCAAAATCAGATTTATTTTGGAAGGTAATTTCATCTACATTAATGGCTGAGGAGGGTCTACTGGACCCCGCACATGTTACTGCAAGATATTGGGCTTTCTGTACCACTTATGATCGTGCATCTTACACTTATTTTTCAGAGAATTATTTACTTATAGATAAATATAAGCGCATCATGGTGAGAGGTGGCTTGAAACAAATAGGGGTCTGGGAAATGAGGGAAAGGCGGTCAGGCTTACTACCTAACAGCAGACTCAAGGGTTGACCCTCACTCAGGGGGACTATCATACCACTAGAACGTGGCCAAAATAGTAGCCGGGGCGAACGCCCTAGTAAACCTGCCATCAGTCTACTAAATTAACCGATTTCCTTAGGCCAACCAGCGATTCACCGGGGTTTTCTGAGCACAACAGCGGGGAACTGTGGTGCACCTAGGGTCCCTTAGGGCCAGAACTGGTCCTAGTACATAATTGAGTATCGCAATTATAACTCACATCAGCACAAGCATTCCGAAGTGCAAGCACAGGGATAGTTGTACATGAAAGAAATACCAACTAGCTATCTACCTACCTACCTATCAGAGCTATCTACGCTCTGAATGTCAAAGTGAAGAAATTCAACCAAGCGCGGGTAAACGGCGGGAGTAACTATGACTCTCTTAAGGTAGCCAAATGCCTCGTCATCTAATTAGTGACGCGCATGAATGGATTAACGAGATTCCTACTGTCCCTATCTATTATCTGGCGAAACCACAGCGGTGGGAACGGGCACCGTGAAGTCGGCGGGGAAAGAAGACCCTGTTGAGCATATCCAAATGGCGGCAAAACAGCCCGATATTGTATGGAATTTCAACCAACGTCCAGAATACTGCAAAAAGGATTAACTTGAACCTAATGGGCGACCGGATGCCGGTGGAACGTGATTTGTAGATCAGTTTGTGTGTAATCCATGATTGTTGCTAAATAAAAATATGTTATCATTGTATCGCATGGACATAATCACGCTCCACCTGCCCGAGGTGCGCGGGGTGATTTCGGATCATAGCGGAACTTTCATTAAAATAAATTGTAGGCATCCGGTCGGCTCTAAGGGAACAACGGCTAGGTAACTATGTCGTGCATTACCATGAAATAATAGTATGTTATGCGTTATAATGTTGTGCCGTGAAGGCGAACAGGTGCGCACTCGGATGCGTCGGGGAAATGGGTTAGACTACATTATTCAAAATTGATTTCGGTGCCCCAAAACCGATCCCAGTGCGCACACCCATCAGTGAAGTGATATCAAATGTATAAACTGTTTTTGTGTATATATATAGTGTAACAGCCCGAATTTTTCGTAGAATCTTAAACACTCAAA
>JASANE010020295.1:0-26748 GCA_030248225.1 Trileptium ribeirensis | reverse complement strand
CTATCCCCGCCACTCTCGTGGATATTTTCATAGCTACAACTCAATATTAAAATCAAATTTAATGAAAATAATGGGAATAATATGAAGAACAATATACAAATATTATGTATCCAGAGAATCAAGTGTTAAAAAAAAAAAAAAATAGTTAAAAAAAATATAAATAAATAATTAAATAATAATGCTTGTACTTTTTTGTGAAATTGTTATATGATACAATAGAAGTTCTGTCGAATTTGTAATAAATTTTTTGCAATAAACCAACGCTACTGCACTTCAAATTCTAGCACCTCTGTCAAGTCAACACATTTAACGCAGTTCAAAGTAGACTGAATGATATTGATTTTGTTTGGCCAAAACGCAAATATTGTAACACGTAGATATGTAGCATAAGTAAATTACACATTCGAAACTTTGTATAAAATACGTACCATGGGATAAATATGCTGCAAAGTTGCATGAAGCCGAAATTATTAATTATTTGACAGCTATTCGATTCAGCGGCAGGGGGACACCGTACAGTAGGCGTTAAAAACTTATATCCTTTTAGGGCAATTAGTAATGCAAAAAATCGGAAAAAACCTTTGTCATAATTATGGTCGAAATGAACATGTATTTGAACCGCCTCGTGCGAGCTAATTCGAGTGGTACTAAGGTTGTCGCTGTATCTTCTAAATTTTTTTTATTTTTTTTTAAGAAATCCAGGAGTAAACGAGGAAATCGTACATGTTCGTCAAACAAAGTCATCTTTGTGCATCTTTTATAATTAATATGGTCGAAATGTATTGAACCGCCTCGTCGAGCTGATTCCTAGTCATACTAAGGTTGTCGTCGTATCTTCAAAATTGAGACCATGTCAGGGCTGGGGGGCAGCAGAAACGAGCAAATCGTAGATGTGCGTCAAACAAAGTCATCTTTGTGCATCTTTTATAATTAATATCGTCGAATGTGGGAAACTAACTCGTCGAGCTATTTCGAGTCATACTAAGGTTGTCGTCGTATCTTCAAAATAGATACGATTTCCGGACCTCGGGGTCCGGTCAGGAACTAAAAAAAAAAAGATGTGGTTCAAACAAAGTCATCTTTATGCATCTTTCTTCATAATTAATTTTAACAGCTTGCCTATCTAATTTTTATTAATAACAAAAGTATTAAGCTATTGTTTACATTGCAGGTTACCTGAATTTGAACTGTAGTAAATAGGCGCTATAAACTCTTATCTTTGTAATACAATATATATACACAAAAACTGGCAAAAGACAACATATATTTAGCTACCTATATTAACCATTTATAGAAAACAATTTACCGTTTATTGCACCCAAAGCATGATTATTTTATTTACAACGTTATTTCACCGAAATACACACGATATATATAATCAGAAACGTTTAACCGTTCAAGTTATGAATGTATTCGGACACGATAAGTACATAGAGATAACGGTTCACTATCCGTATGCACACGGCAATCGATTTGCACAGTAAATACTTGTTTAATTGAATTTATCAAATTACGAAGATGCAGCAGTAAACCTCTCATTAGCTGTCATTTTTTACAGAAGGTAATAAAAAAATTTTGGGATTGTATAAAGTAGATTTGTGGTACGCCAGCAATACGTAACTGAACGAAGACCTAAAAATAGTACATTACAATTGGTGGGTACTGCAAATCTATATACAATCCAAAATTTTGTTATAACCTTCTGTAAGGAAAAATGAGAGCTAACAAAATGAGAGGTTTACTGCTGCATCTTGCGGTACCATTAATCAATTTTTTGCACAAAGACTCTGCAAAATTACTACGCGTTCTTCTGATAAAACGCAAATCTATTTATACAATCCAAAATTTTTTATAACCTTCTGTAAAAAATGACAGCTAACAAAATGAGAGGTTTACTGCTGCATCTTGCGGTACCATTAATCAATTTTTTGCACAAAGACTCTGCAAAATTACTACGCGTTCTTCTGGTAAAACGCAAATCTATTTATACAATCCAAAATTTTTTTATAACCTTCTGTAAAAAATGACAGCTAACAAAATGAGAGGTTTACTGCTGCATCTTGCGGTACCATTAATCAATTTTTTGCTCAAAGACTCTACAATACCATGACGTTATACGAAAAATTTTTTAAAATCAACCATGTTAATAAACCACACTTTATTATTTGATAAAAAAATTGGTTGAAGATATAGATCTGACGTATATCCTCAATTTAAACAAACATAAACAAGTATTTACTGTGCAAATCGATTGCCGTGTGCATACGAATTATGTATGACCGTATTCTATGTAATGATCGTGTCCGAATACATTCATAACTTGAACGGTTAAACGTTTCTGATCTATATCGTGTGTATTTCGGGGTGGAAATAACGTGTAATAAAATAATCATGCTTTGGGTGCAATAAACGGTAAATTGTTTTCTATAAATGGTTAATATAGGTAGCTAAATATATGTTGTCTTTTGCCAGTTTTTGTGTATATATATTGTATTACAAAGATAAGAGTTTATAGCGCCTATTTACTACAGTTCAAATTCAGGTAACCTGCAATGTAAACAATAGCTTAATACTTTTGTTATTAATAAAAATTAGATAGGCAAGCTGTTAAAATTAATTATAAAAGATGCATAAAGATGACTTTGTTTGACGCACATCTACGATTTGCTCGTTCCTGACGGACCCCAGTCCGGAAATGGTCTCAATTTTGAAGATACGACGACAACCTTAGTATGACTCGAAATAGCTCGACGAGGTAGTTCAATACATTTCGACGATATTAATTATAAAAGATGCACAAAGATGACTTTGTTTGACGCACATCTACGATTTGCTCGTTTCTGCTGGACCCCAGCCCTGACATGGTCTCAATTTTGAAGATACGACGACAACCTTAGTATGACTCGAAATAGCTCGACGAGGCGGTTCAATACATTTCGACCATATTAATTATAAAAGATGCACAAAGATGACTTTGTTTGACGCACATGTACGATTTCCTCGTTTCTGCTGGACCCCAGCCCGAAAATGGTCTCAATTTTGAAGATACAGCGACAACCTTAGTACCACTCGAATTAGCTCGACGAGGCGGTTCAATACATGTTCATTTCGACCATATTTATGACAAAGGTTTTTTCCGATTTTTTGCATTACTAATTGCCCTAAAAGGATATAAGTTTTTAACGCCTACTGTACGGTGTTGGATATGTCTGGCTGAATCGAATAGCTGTCAAATAATTAATAATTTCGGCTTCATGCAACTTTGCAGCATATTTATCCCATGGTACGTATTTTATACAAAGTTTCGAATGTGTAATTTACTTATGCTACATATATACATATTTACAATATTTGCGTTTGGCCAAACAAAATCAATATCATTCAGTCTACTTTGAACTGCGTTAAATGTGTTGACTTGACAGAGGTGCTAGAATTTGAAGTGCAGTAGCGTTGGTTTATTGCAAAAAATTTATTACCAATTCGACAGAATTTCTGTATTGCTATAGATAACAATTTCACATTTTAGTACAAGCATTATTATTAATTATTTATTTATATTATATTTAACTATTCATTTTTACTTCTCACACTTGATTAGCAAATATATAATATTGGTAGTTTGCTTTCATAGTATTCCCATTATTTTAGTTGATTTTAATATTGAGTTGTAGCTATGAAAATATCCACGAGTGATCATACATTGGACCAGCCGGGATTCGAACCCGGATCTCTAGCTTGCAAGACTAGCGCGCTACCATTACACCACAGGCTCCAATCACAGCGTGTTCAGCTACGCTTATATATGCTAGCGTAGTGAGATGCTACAGCTATTCAAAGATGGAAAATTCAAGCACATATAACTCCTGGCCAATCTTATTGAAGCTATCAAATCCGACATATATTCCGGCTATATTCAAGTGCGCAGCAAGAGGGAAGCACTGATGGCTGGCAAGACAGTTAAGCCGGCTTTAGTTTTTCCGTAGCATCCCAAACGCCTTCTTTTTTGCTAGCGAACTATGCCCACGGGAACATTCTGTTAACTGTTACACCATGAGTTGTGAATTTTTTAGCTACATTGTTTCAACATTTATTATATGTTACGATATTTCCGTACTGTTAATGAGTTCCATTTCGCGATGCTGGAAAGACTATATATATGCGAATTACATTAATAAATATGTCAAATTCTACAACAACATCAAAGACGCGTAGCCTAAATTATGGAACAACCATAGTGATATCAGAACTAGAATACAATCATATTATAGGCGTTATGGCTCGGGATGTTGTTATCCAAGCAAACGCGTTAAAATCACTTCTGTGAGTTGATTATTTCATGTAATGAAGTAATAAGCCGACTGAATGCACCTATAATTATAGAACTACATTCATTGTTTAGCTTCTCAATATTGGACTGTTAATTGTTTATAGATGAAGTTGCTCTGGTGTCATATATTTGGAAAATGAGCTTGCAAAATTTGCGTTTCTTTTTTATCTTCACTGAACTACATTCATTATTCAGCTTTTCAATATTGGACCGTTAATTGTTTATAGATGAAGTTGCTCTGGTGTCATATATTTGGAAAATGAGCTTGTAAAATATGCGTTTCTTTTTTATTTTGACTAAGAGTGATTTATGCTAAAGAGGAGTTTTAAAGGCAACATACTCAATAAGCATACATGTACGAACGATGTCCGGAACCCTGATTGGATAGCGGACACTTTAACGAACGATGTCCGGAGCCCTGATTGGATAGCGGACATTTCGGGGAAGAGGGTTAGCCGGTCGGTTGGGGTCTTCAGGTGGGGCAATAAATTTTCGAAATTTTTGGGTCTTAATATTTTTCTCTCATTTTAGCCAATCCTCCCCCGTTTTTTGTCTTTTTCCAAGATTTTTGCCAAAAATTTCCGTGCTTCTTTGGCGCGAGAGTGGGGGAGACGCGAGGAGCCTCAGAAGGCTATCTGTTGGTGGCCCATAACCTCAGGGGCATAATCCCTCTCCCCTTTGAGCATGCTCATTAAGTTTGGAAAATTAAAACAAGAATTGCCGAATTGCCGAGCTTTTAATTTATTGAAATGATGGGATAACTTGTGCAGTTTTCAAATGAGATAGCTTGCTTTAGGATATTTGTTTATAATATTTTATGAATTGGGATACCAAAATTAATGTAAAGTGTCGATTTTAAATCACAATGAACATCAGCAATCCTAAAATATGAAAATCCTAAAACTAAAAACATCCTAAAACTTTGCTTTCTGCATTAAAACAATTTTGTAACTTGCTGAATACTTTTTTAATTAGGTTGATAACATGATATAGAATAATTTGTCATTATAAACTATATATTAATTCTATGAAGAATAACGATATTTTTGCTTTTATTCATTGTTCGAAAAGCATTAATGGAAACCATGGTCCTGTATTCATATTGTTGGTGTTTTAACACAATAATTTGATTCATAGATACAACGCAAAATGGTATTGCCGCTACACCTTTTAAGTTAGAGCTCACTATTTTCTACAGTTAAATGCTGCATATAGTGCGACGCGCAACCTCAATTTTGGAAACTTACTGGAGCTCCCTTTATTTAAATAATATACCTTCATAGCAACATCGGAGACCTCGTAGACTTACAATACAGTATGGTATTGATGCTAAAGCTCTTCCGTTGAAGCGTAGTCTTTTTCAATGATGCATCTAGCGCGATGCGCAACCTCAATTTTGTAAAACTCACTGGAGCTCACTTTATTTAAATAATATACCTTCATAGCAACTTCGGGGACCTCGTAGCCTTACAATACAAAATGGTATTGACGCTAAAGCTCTTAAATCGAAGCGCAGTATTTTTCAATGATGCATCTAGCGCGATGCGCCACCTCACTTTTGTAAACCTCACTGGAGCTCACTTTATCTAAATAATATTAGTTCATAGCGGCGATATATACATTATATTTTAAGATTTCGCTTTGTCTTGTCTGGCTCATAATTCAAGCTTACAAGATTTTGTAACAAATGCAATTATATATGACAATACCGCCAACGATGACGTGACTTTTTAAGACCTAACTTTTCACCAAAATGATAAATCATTAGAAAACAATTATTCTGAGTGCTAATTTGTTCTTAATATTAGTATCTTATTTCTTTCAAATATATGGTCATACTGAGGCAAAGCATGCAAATTACGAATAATTTAGTGAATTTTATTCGTTAACTTGACACATAAATGCTTGATAATGTCAGCAAATCTTGAGTAAAGTTTGCTGTATAAATTTCACAGTTAAAATTATTGTTCCACGTGCAGATTTCTCTAAAATTAATCACAATTAACTAATTTAATTACATCACTGTAAGGTAGTGTATGGTTTACTACATTCTCACAAAAATTTATTTTCATGAGTTGTTCTTATTGTGGATTGTTTTCGTTTTCATAAACTATCTATTTTCAGTAAAAAAACTTCAGAAAAAATAATTTTTATGAAAATGTAGTAAACTACACACTAAGAAATAATTAAAATTTATTCGATATTTATAATGGTTGACTTGAAGTAATTTAGTATACATATATATTGGCCTGCAATAAATACAGTTTTGCGCTTTATTTGACATTATTTTATGGGTTGTTTTCGTTTTTACGTCGCCTAATTTGATTTTAGACAGATCGACGACTCAATAGACGAACGATGTCGTCACCGGGATGCTCTTGTTAGCGGACACAATTATTGTCGACAATTATGTGCTATTTGTTGCGCCAGCTTCGGCCCACTAAAGGCGCGTCGCAAGCTTTGCAGTCAGTGCCAACATACAATTTGCAAGCATTGCTGCATCAACGTTCGTCCTACAAACCAGCCACGTTTGTTGAATACCAGTGCTACAATGTTGTGCAACATTTGTCAGGATAGAAGGTACATGTTTGAGATCAATTTGTATTAATACTGTACTTAATTAGCCACCATAGTCTGTGTATCTGTGAAGTGTAACGAAACCAATGTCGTCGACGTACTAACAACTTAAACTTTAAATTTGCTATAATTTGAGCGGCTGAAGCCATGAAAATAGATATACTTTCATGAAGCTTTGTTACCAACTTCCAGCACAATTACGTCTTCATAGCACAAAGTGAATTTTCAACGATTAAATTTTTTGTTACAGAATATCTGAAAAACATTTTCGAGAATGGAAATCAATGTATTCGAATCATAAAAACAGATTTGGCTTCATGTAGCTTTATTGGCAACTTCCAGTACAATTACCTCTTCATAGTGTAGAGTCGATTTTAAAAGATTACATTGCTTGTTACAGAATATTTGGCAAACGTTTTTGAGAATGGCAATTAATGTATCCGAATCATGAAAATAGCTTTGGTTTCATCAAGCTTTCTTGCCAACTTCTAGTGCAATTACATCATCATAGTACAAAGTCGCTTTTCAGTGATTAAATTGTTTCTTACAGAATATTTGACAAACGTTTTCGAGAATGAAAATTAATGTATCATAATCATGGAAATTGCTTTCGTTTCATGTAGCTTTATTGTAGAAATGTCCAGCAGAATTCATTATAACTATGAAAAAACTTTTGTTGTAATCGTATTAACGGTATAACAATTTCTGATATAGTCATTATGGTCGCTAAAACCGTCGAAATTCGTGTTGTCCATTGTGTGAGCTTAACGAATATGATAAACAATGAGCCCAGATTATTTAATACCGTAAAAATCACGTTAATGTACCTAATAAGAGCCATCTGTAGTCTAATAAACTTGAGAACTGTGATGTTTATACAAAATTTTATATTTAAATTATTGAACGTGTTATGAAGATTGTACCTAACTCTGAAATTGCCCGAAAACTGTCAGTAACATAAAACGTCTAAAATTATATTTTTAGACTATATTCAGAGCCATTAGCCAACATTCCTACTATAAGTCGCAGACGTCACTATGCATTTGTTTTTTAATGTAAATATCGATATTAGCCTTCGAAAAATGTACTGACATGCTGCATTTGAGATGTAAATGAAGTGACGTTCCCAAAAATCAGCATGTTCAGTAAAACTTTCAAAATTCAACTAATTGGTGATCATTAGATACAGGTTGGCAGGTACAGCTTCTTTTAAAAATATATACCTACTTCTTCACCGAGCATTCACAATTAATTATTTCAGACTGAAAATATCTAATTTTTAATTTGATTAATATTTAGCAGAAAAGTCAATAAAAATTGAGTATGTGTTATTTTTTTCCAAATGATAGTATACTTAAAACTCAGTTTTTAATTTAAGACCTTTCTATTAACTATGAATGCTCGGAACCTGCATTACCGGGCGCCATAATTTAGCGACGTCTTCTATATCTGAAAGCTATCACCGGACGCGGTTAATAATTATTTAATAAATGTGAAGTGATACCGTAGAATACTTTTTACGTAATCAATATAACATTAATAATACCGAAAGATAAATTAAGTAGCAGGCATCTGCGATGCGGACTACATCCACTATCCGAAGACAGTGAAAAACGTTTGACTTCCGCACCTAAGTTTAAGCATCAAATGCCAAACTTCTAGGAGATGGCCAAATACATGGGCAATGCCCAGTGTCACCAATCAAATTGTCGAGAACTTGTAGGTGATCACCGTAAGCTGAAGTCCATTAATAATATTAGCGAATAGAATGATTTTTCGTGGTTAGTATAAAAACCTAACTTTTTGTTATACGTTATTTAGGCTAGATCAGAATATTATAAACTGTTATATAGGATTAAAAACCTATACGAAAAGGGTCAGATTTTGCTCGTAGCCCTAAAAATTATAAAGATTGTTGATAGTGCAAAATTTTTTTAAAAATGTTATAGAAAAGCTTTTGTGTGTACCCTCTTTTTAGGAGTACTTTGAGTATACTGTTACAACAATCTTGGTGAAAGTTAAAAAATGTTGTTTTGATGTTCGCGTATCTGACAATTTGACTGTGTATGATTTCCTTTTGTGGGTACCCTCTGCTTATGAGTACTTTGAGTAAACTGTTACAATCTTGTTGAAAGTTAGCAAATATCGTGTTGATGTTCGCGTATCTGACAATTTGACTGTGTATGATTTCCTGAAAACTGAACGTGAGATTTTGGTGCTGAAGTGTTGGAAATTGAAGATTTTAAAACCGAAATCGTTTCTTTTGTCACATCGGGTAATATCCGCTCTACACCCGTATAGTTTAATATTGAACCGCAGAACATTGGAGGTCTATTTGATTGGTGTTGTTGACTTTATACAGGCACAGGGATTCCGGGTATATATCTTTGTGTAACTGGTCAAACTTATCATAACCACTAATCAACGTGAGGTTGTCTAGGTATATAAAAATGAATTTCAATTGATCACAAATGTCCCTGCGGTATTTTATATTTTTACATACGTTCATAGTTGTGGAGATGTAAGTTACTGATAAAGGGAGCTGCATCAGTCCCCATAAGTATACTTATAGTTTGTTTGAAGACACAGTTGCCGAACGTAAATTATGTATTAAAAACTAGTACTTTAAGGAGTTTCATAATATCGTTTTGGTTAAAAAATACCGATCTGGATGTGTAGTGTTAGTATAAGTCCAGAAACTTTGAAGGGAGACACATAAATTATTTTATTACTGTTTTTGAATATTACGTCTAGCAACTGTTCTAGAGTGTCAATAATATCATTATGTTTCAAGATAGTATATAGGGTAGTAAAATCAGAAGTGTTAATATTACAGCACCTCCGAACCTTGCTGAGTTCTATAATCATTTTAACGATTGATTTGTTACTATCTATAATCCAGAAGGGATTAATACCTGTATATTTACCTATTGACTTATAGTAACCGACTGAATTCGATTGTATAAGTCGTAAAACCTTTCCAAAAGTGGAATAAATATTTTTAGTAATGGCTTTTTGCTGCAAATAATACATCTAAATTGGATAGGAGTCTTGTGGAATTTTGGGATAATCTGAACAAAGGGAAGTTCGTATTGTTACCAGCAGACAATACTGATAACCTTTCAGCTAGGTTGAGTAGAAAATTATTAGCTTCTACTATACTCATGTTAGATTTTTCACATACTTTCTTGTTATTAACTGTAATATCCAGTTCTTTGAAAACTTGTTTTACATAAAATTATTTGCAGATAAACGCATAATTGTGACTTACTTTGTAAGTGGTGGTAATAAGAAATTTGTATTTGAGTTCCTGAAGACAATCTAACATGTTATTATCAAGAGTAATGCACGACTGAACTTAAAATGACCCCGTTGGCCATCCTATTTTGTCAAAGCCGATATGGAATCGAAAACCATTGTTACGGAACAAACATTGTATTTGGCACAGTTTTTTGCTAACCAAAATTGGACAAAGTGGAATCCAACTTCCAGTAATTACTAACTGTCTTGGGACAGAATTTTGGCAATTTCTTACTAATAGAAAACGGTTCATTGCTAATTAGAACATTGACTAATTCAGGATTCGCTTTTGTTCGCCAACACGAACGTGTTTAAAATTTTAGTTTTCAGCATTCGCGAACATTGCCATCTCAAATGAAATTGAATAAATTTTTGTTCACAAAACGAGTTAAATTTTGTGTAAATGTTCAAGTGTTCGCGAACAAACAATTTTCATATTTTAAATTTTCAACCAGTTTGTGCAATCATTAAATTATTAACTTGGAATCATAGTCGAATTCGATATAGAAAAGAACTTGTTCGCGAACAATTTCACCCATAAAATGTTCACAAATAAATTGTAGATTCAAACACAGCGCGAACACGATTAATAAGTCATTATCTCCAACGCAACTTTAATTTTAAAGAGCAATTGTTCGCAAACATTTGATGCTTGGCGATTTTAATCATACATGCTCATAGTGATGTCGATTGCGTATTTCTCTGGCAAAATAATCTAAATTTATTTAAGAACTAGGTTTCTGTTCGCGAACAACATTTGCGTAAGAACATACGTTTGTGTTCGCGAACAAATTCTATTTTTTATACGTTTGCGTTCACTAACAAGTTTAAAAATTCTTTATTTCAAATGTCGAACAACATGTTTAAAATAGTTTTCATCGCTGAGTTATTGCACCTCATGTGTCGAGCGATGCCTCCCTGTAACACTTTTCACTAACAAAACACACGAATTTAAAACTTACGAAAACATGTTTTCAACAATTTGTGAATTTCATTAACGAATTTACGAACCAAAAATTACCCATTTCATACCACTTAAACTGTTCTTAAATGGCTTTTACTACATATGCAATCACAAAGAAGCGTTCTGTTACAAACAATATGGCAATTTTAAAAATAGGATGGCAGGCGGGGTGATTTTAAGTTTAGTCGCGCATAAGTTGTCGATTACACCAAGGATTACGTTTAACCTTTAGTTTGCGTTTGAACAGTTGGATTAGTAGGTTACCCCAATCATCGATAAGTTTACATTGAATTCTGATCCTATTTTTCAGTTTGGCGCAATAGTTGTCGACGTCCGATTTAAAAATAAAGTTGTTTCGTACAAATGCATCGATTAGCCTAAATTTGGGTTCCTTCTCAAAGAGTTTTCTTAGTTTAAAATTTGGTATAATATCTAATTTACCACCTATTACATGTCGTAGTAGTTGTTGACGTAAGCAATAGAGGTACAGTTGCAAGTGTCACTAAGTACGACTTTAGGGTCATTGAACGTTATTTGTCTGTAGTTAAAAACCTGGAGCTGATAGGGACGTTGCATTTGAAGGTTAAAGCTGGTGTACGGAATTTAGAAAGTTTTTGGTCTGATTTTATATTCGTTGGTCATATCTTAAATAATTCTTCTAATCTAATGATCCGAGCTATAAATAGCTGATCATACACTTTATTCTTGATGTTAACTGTAATATATTGTTTGCTTATTGTGTTGATGTTTTAGTTCTCGATTATTTCTTTCTAAATAGTGTGTTAAAATGCCATCTGGAATGTCTAAATAGGGAAGTGGAGCATTAACATTAGTAGAGTTAAGGAACTGGTTAATGTGTTTGATCTGACCTTTACTGGAATTCAGGACCGTATTGAAGATAATTTTGCGTGTATGACATAACATTGTATTATTTAGTTTATTAAAGAAGTCTGTAGGGTTAATTGTGTGCTTGTGTGTAATATTACGGCCTGTCGATTATTGTCAACTTCCAGTGCAGTTACCCCTTCATTGTAAGTCGACTTTAAATGATTAAATTGTTTCTTACAGAATATCTGATAAACGTTTTCGAGAATGGAAATTAATGTACCCGAATCATGAAAATAGCTTCGGTTTCATGAAGCTTTGTTGCCAACTTCCAGTGCAATTGCCTCTTGATAGTAAGTGATAATCCCGTGAATATACCATGATACAAAATATTATTTGCTTTTTTATGTGGGATTCCCCCGACTGACCACACCCTGAGAGGCCGAAGGCCACACCATCACCCTCCGAAACACACGGCTACCCCACAGGGACTGAGACCTCCAGCAGTATGCTTAGTAGGTATTTCGTGAGATTTTATATTCAATTATTTTTTCTATAAAGGACTATCATGAATTTGTTATGAAAGCCTGAGTCTCCTAGCGTAATAGTCCTCTAGATCCCGCGTTATAATCTTCTACTAAATTTCGATAATGCACTCTTGGTATTATCTATTAATAATGCTTTGAGTTAGAGTTTGTGGTAAATAGTATGAGTTCATTATGGCTATTTAGCATAGGACACTATTCGCTATCACTATGCGAACGTGCCAAGTATGACGTGATGCCGTTGGTCCGTGCACTTGGCTATCCGGTGCAGGCCTGTCCAACATTCTTGAGTGGTCATGGTATTGCAGCTTAAAATTAGTGCCCTTCCGCAATTGTGCAGTAATTTTGGGATTATACAAATTTTGGCTCAACTAACACTGTGGGGCGGTGCTGACATAATGAGCCCAAAGTGTCGAATATGGTAAGGGATATGGTCAAAACAAACCATATCACGCTTTACAGCTTTACATGGTAGTTGGGGAAAACTATTATTATTCTTAACAGGCCATGGTGTGCTTTAGTTAATCAACTAAGTTAATTAATTTAATAAAGTAAAATTAATCAACTAGTTAATTAAGCTACGCTGCACTCCACAGCAAAGATGAAGGCAAAAATATAGTTTGCGAATATTCGTTTGTACATCACCAAATACATTGGAATATTTGATAGGTACATTACATTGTCAACAAACCGATTTAGCTAAAAAAATAAAGGCATCGTTGAGTTTATAGAGGTTATTTTTTATTTGAAGTTATCGGAGCATTTTAGTGGCTAGCTGTTGCGGTGCCAAGTACATCCTTACGCTGTGTTCGTTTCTGTAGGACCATGAACTTATACTTTGTAAACTACTTTGTAGCGTTATGCGTCTCGCCGAAACATATATACATCATAGGTACATTGTCAACAAACCGATTTAGCTAAAAAAATAAAGGCATCGTTGAGTTTATAGAGGTTATTTTTTATTTGAAGTTATCGGAGCATTTTAGTGGCTAGCTGTTGCGGTGCCAAGTACATCCTTACGCTGTGTTCGTTTCTGTAGGACCATGAACTTATACTTTGTAAACTACTTTGTAGCGTTAATGCGTCTCGCCGAAACATATATACATCATAGATGTTCGTAGGCGGTAGTGGGTAATCTTTTTAGGATCGGATCCCAACTAATCCATATTTGAAGCTAGGCGCCACTGCTTTCCGTCGCGTGCCACAAGAAGCACGCACTCAAATTTTAGCAAAATTACAAACTATTTAGTGCGTTGGGAAACATTGCAAAGCTTATGAGAAAAATTTAAGGAGTTGGTGGAAGACTTTTGATTACCCCGTCGCCTATCAAGTCGCCAGACGTGTCTCTCATCACGACGTACCTAGCGCCCCACTCCCCTGGACCCATCTACTCCCTTTCGGCCGACGGGCTTTGGACACCTATGATGTACATAGATATACATATATCCTTTTAAAAGAAGTAAGCCCACAGCAGTATAAAGGTTTGGCCATGATTACCTATAATAAGCAATTAGTCTGTCGTTGATTGTCGTCTAATGAGTTGATGACAATGATGTACACGAGACCTAACAGACCTTGTTTAAAATCATTATCTGGAAAATTATAACAATTTGCCCTGTAACTTTCAAATACACAAAGTATTTTAATTTTTATTAAAAGTGCATTTCTATGTTTATTATGATATGCTTCAAGCGGATAATTTTACTGGTCGTCTTAGGTGTTGCCGTACAAATTCGACACGTCTACGGCACGCCATTTTCAGTTGATAAGCAGCCTTCAGGTTTGCAAAATATCTACTCCATTTTGATGGCATTGTGTTCGTCTAAAACAATACTGCACTGGACAATCTGAAAAAGGCGGAAAAATGTCCCAGACTCACGCTTTTGGCATTCTCAATCTTATTTTGTCAGTTAATTGCAACCGCAACATTTGTTATGGTATAAAAAGTTCAAAAACTTAGCTTCAGCAGCAAAATATTAGGAAATCTTGGTGAAAATTAGGCATTTCTTAAGTAAAAATGTTTTAAGAAGTGTATCAAACCATTTTAGTTGTCAGAATGGTGTCAATAAGTGCATATGGGTACTTGCAGCTTAAGTTTTATTTTCCGGGTACAATTTTACATTTTTATTTGATTAAATAAATGTTGAAAATTTAAAAATCTTTTTCTAGACGAAATCGTTGTGTGGAAGACTCTTATTCGCTTGGAAGCGACAATCGCTACGATACTTGGACTAACAATTGACGATACAAAAATCAATAATACCTATTCAGGTATGCCATATAGCGCACAATATGTATAGTGCTGTATTGATTGTTGACCGCAATAGTTTAATAATCTCGAAAACCGGAAAACTATTACTATTTGAAATAATGTTTGAAATTGTCTAGAGAGCAAATCAAACGTTGGCCAAGTTTATAGATTATAGTTCCAGCTAGTTTCCAGCATTGATATTATTAACTTTTGTTTTAGTATAATAATTGCTGCCACATTTCTAATTTGGGTATTTTTTCGATTATATATCGGCAAAGTTCGTTATATATATACAAAATATTTTTCAGAGTGATAATTTCAACATTACATGATTGAAACGTATTATTTTTGTATTATCTAGCTCCTAGAACCATCCATATGGGTACAAATTATATATATATATATATATATATATATATATATATATATATATATATATATATATACCTGTTTTATTATCATGTTTGTGCAACACGCAACCTATATCAGTTTAACACGTTTGGAACAAAGTCTAATTTGTAAACGTAGATTTAAGCTTTGCTTGGCGTGGCTTTACAATATAACCTCAACAATTTTGATATAACATCATAAGCAATTCATAAGAAATTGGGTATTTGAAGCCAAGTATTTATTTCAGGCTGCCGCTCTGAATTGCAAATTGGCTAACTTCGTTTTATCGCTTAGTCATTATTAATAGGTTTAAAAGCCACCGCTCTTCAGGCTTCGAAGTTACCTATCATTTAAAAGCCACCGCTCTTCAGGCTTCGAAGTTACCTATCATTTAAAAGCCACCGCTCTTCAGGCTTCGAAGTTACCTATCATTTAAAAGCCACCGCTCTTCAGGCTTCGAAGTTACCTATCATTTAAAAGCCACCGCTCTTCAGGCTTCGAAGTTACCTATCATTTAAAAGCCACCGCTCTTCAGGCTTCGAAGTTACCTATCATTTAAAAGCCACCGCTCTTCAGGCTTCGAAGTTACCTATCATTTAAAAGCCACCGCTCTTCAGGCTTCGAAGTTACCTATCATTTAAAAGCCACCGCTCTTCAGGCTTCGAAGTTACCTATCATTTAAAAGCCACCGCTCTTCAGGCTTCGAAGTTACCTATCATTTAAAAGCCACCGCTCTTCAGGCTTCGAAGTTACCTATCATTTAAAAGCCACCGCTCTTCAGGCTTCGAAGTTACCTATCAGCTGAATTTTAATTGCTGATTTTGTTCCTTAAACTCCGTTTCTTAACTGATGAAGTTTAGATAATTAGGTATATATAGCTGGCAGTAGTACCATGATCATATAATCTTTCGTCATATGTATATACTCATCGTCACAAGTTGTTAATGTTGAATTTAAATTATATATTATAGCTTTATACTCCGAGAGACTAATTTCACTCATAAACTATTCTTGCGCTAAAAGCCGTGTTCAAATTAACACATGCTACAACTTGTTTGATCATATATCGTAAGGCTATTTTTTCATGAGGACTAGAAAAAAATTTGTCATTTAGTATAAATGTGATCACAAATAATTTTTACATAAGTATAAAACTCTTCATTTATAATCAAACATAGAAAGCTCATACATGGTGGTGAGGCAGCGATGTTATAATTCTGAAAGGTATTGGAAACTTTTACTTACGAGCCATTTTATCTTTAACGATTTTTATATCATTAAAATGAATTATCGCTATAATAGCAATAATTGCTATTAGAAGAGCAGCGCCGTATTAAGACAAATTAACACAAATGTTTTATTTTTTAATTTCAGACCCAGCAGTCGAAAAGTACCGCACCAAGCTGGCAACTATCGTTGAGAATCTGCTTAATTCGGCGGTCTCAAGTAAGTGTAGAAATGTCTTTTTATAAGCTCTATATCGGTGGTTTTATTTCCCGATATCTGAATATTTGTTTATATGACTAATACTTAAAGTGTCATTTGAAAATTTTACCATTTAACTCATGTGTAAATCTATGCTACACGTCTGAATTCGGTTCAAAATATACGTCCGAATGGTTTGATTGATCAAATGGTTGTTTATTCAGCTCAATTGTTTATTACAAACCTCGTGCATAACACTTTGAAGCATAAATTGCCACTTACATGTGTGTAGGGGTTACCACTATTTCAGGCGCCTGAACCGCCTTGGAGCGAACACCTTATTTCGCCGAAACCATAGGCGCTGAGGGCGCCACTACCTATCTCCCAGCCACCTCCCCTTCCATTTGCCTGTCCCCTAACGGCTCTGTAACCATAGGCAGTGAAGGCGCCACAAACACCACACCCTCCCATCGGCGCCGAAGGCCGACCCCTGAAGTTTAGGCGTCCCCCTTTCTGGTACTTCGGACCTTGAACATGTATGGCTATCTAATGTCGAAAAACTTTTAACAGTGATTACGCAAACACACATTGGATATCGATGTGAGCAAAAATGTGATATTTTACAGTATGTTTGCTACACCTTTAGGTAGCAAAATTGCAATATCGTTTGACGAGGTTTTGTCTCCGTTTCTGATCAAGATGAAAGCAGGCGTTGAAGAATTGGTTAAAGTAAATTGTTTGTTGCATGTTTTAAGAATTTTTAGCTTTTAACTCTTTAAGTCCTAATTACATTTGGAAATTACGATGAACAATTTATGCTGGCCGTCGCGAAGTATTGAAAGCCGAACGCTCAAGAGAAAGTCATGTTTACTAGCCGTTGAGTTTTTTTTAGAAATATTACACTTATTTTTAAGGCTTATCGCGAACAATAACACACGTACAATCGCACAGTATTCGCCGAATTAATTAGTACAACACATTCAAACGTAACGAGTTGTTGTCGAACAACTGCAGGAGTTAACGATTAAACACGTCATATACTAAATTTTTGGCTAACTCTTTACGTCCTGAATTATGGAATATGTGAGCATAATTCAACCATGACAGAAATAAAATATAATACAATCTTTTTTTCGGCGATATCCCAAGACTAATAAAAGACTAAATTAACGACAACTGTCGTTCTCGGAACCACAAGGTTTAAGCTGATAGTTCTTTCTTTCAAACATACATGCGTGCAATATAACTGTCTTTTGCCAAGCGTCGATGGTTGCTGTTATATCAACAGTATTTATGTACCAGAGGTAAAAATTTTTTATTCGATTCGGTGAAACCGAACTATTCAATTAAATTAAACCGTAATTAAACAAAAACTATTCACAATAGCCAAGACGAGTTTGCCAGCTGCACTATCGGCTTCCTACTAAACGGTTCATCGACTCTCAAGAGAGAGCAAGCGATGTATGCAGTGCCAGGAAATCGATTAAATTAGTAGGCCACAAGCGGCCTTTGGTAGGTGTTCGGCCTGGCCCCGTTCGGTTACTCGGGGCGAGGAAAAAAAGTCACAGGAAAAAAGTCACGGGAAAAAAGGTCACTGTAAAAAAAGCCATAGGAAAAAAAGTCACAAGAAAAAAAGCACAGGGAAAAGTCACCCGAAAAAGGTTAGTAAAAAGCAATCGACAAGAGTCAGTGACAATCTCGCAGGAGAAACTCTACACACACACCACTTCGCAATAAACGCACCTCAACGATAAAACCTTATATTGCGTCCAATTGCCTTTAATGTTTCTTCAATTGTTTTCTCACCGTCCATTCTTTCACGACAAATGTTCTTCAGGCGCTTGTGCATTGCGACGCTTGTGGCTTTGGTAAGTTTTGGAAAAGGTTAGTAAAAAGCAATCGACAAGAGTCAGTGACAATCTCGCAGGAGAAACTCTACACACACACCACTTCGCAATAAACGCTCCTCAACGATAAAACCTTATATTGCGTCCAATTGCCTTTAATGTTTCTTCAATTGTTTTCTCACCGTCCATTCTTTCACGACAAATGTTCTTCAGGCGCTTGTGCATTGCGACGCTTGTGGCTTTGGTACGTTTCGTAGGCTGGACCCCAACGTTGTATTGCGCACGAACGACGGCTGTCGTCATTTCTTCCTTTTGGAAAAATTCGATAACTCGCCATATTGTCGGGTGATCATGTCCAATGAGGTGGCGAAACTTCGAATTCTAGGACTCACGCACGTTATTTGTGCGAGGTTCGTCGCTCAATACTTCGTAGTTCATGTTCCAAACAGCCGGTGGGAAAAGTGGTGGTGTTCGTCGAAATCGCAATCGGAGGGAACCTGGCGTTGGAACGGAACGCATAGAACCGCTGACGTATGTACGGTCGAAATAATTAAGAAGTTCCTTAGCAAATTGCGGAACAAGTTGTTGCAGGAATGCCATGCCGTCGGGGACATCCTCCACCGGCAAGAACGCTAGGCCGTCCATCATGCCGCAAACCAACCTAAATTCTTCGTCTTCATCGTAATTCTTTTGCAGACCCAGCTCCTGTATTTTGCGCCATGTGGACTGTGTGAGATGATAGAAACAGCCCTTGCTAGCGACTTCGTTTCCGAAAATACCGTTGATGGCGCGCAGCATAGCGTCTTCGAAATCCGTCATTATTGTTGTGACGTTCAGTCCAATGTTCCTACCTTCGCATGCCAGTACTATAGCCTGGAGAAACTCCTCGTACGTTCTCCGGTCCTTTTTGGCCAGTAGGCCATAGACGGTTGTAACAGATGTGTTTCCGATAAACACGCGTATGACATAAACTTGGCTAAAAATATTCGGTGCCATCGAAAAGTTTCCGTCCATATACCAAGTATGTGCATTCGCCAAGCAATGAAGTCCTGCATCCGTTGCGAAAATTATCATACGATTTGGATTGTGTGCCCCGTTATCATGAATGACAAATGAATGTTCGTCTGCAGACTCTCCAACAGTTCCAAATTCTTCCGGTAATTCCCCTAGATCGGTCAAAGTATTAGGAGATGGCAGCGCGGGTCTTTGACCACGTATTGAGCGCTTAACATGCTCTTCTACAGGAAGCGCAGCCCGGACATCATCATTTTCCACAGCAGCGACACAATGGGCAAAAATCTGGCCCGGCGTTTCTCTTGTCGTGCGAGCCCGTTGTTTCATCTTTTGCTGCACCTTGGAGGCTTCGATCTTGGCAAGATTGGGAGTATGGTTGTGATTTTTTGATGGGACAATTATTCTTTCGCATTGTACATCGGTTTTGACTGAGCCCTTACAGCAGTATGATGATCGCCGGCAACATTTCCACCATATCCCGTCTCTTCGCTCACCATGGATAGTGTACATGTGCCCGTCGAGGCACAATTTCCTGCCGCCCTTGTTACTGACTATTATTTCCATATTCAAACAATGAAGTTCAAAACCAAAATTCGAAATGAAAAAAAAGCGTAAGACAAATGTCAACTGTTACTAATGACTAACGAAACGTTAATAAATAATAAGAAGGCGTGGGATATTCTGTGACCATTTTTCCTGTGACTTTTTCTCCCTTGACTTTTTTCCTGTGACTTTTATTCTGTGACCATTTTTCCTATGACTTTTTTTCCTGTGACTTTTTTCCTACAAACCGGTTATTCACGTGGCTAGTTTTGTGGTGTATTCCGTTTTAGGTCTCAAGGGGAGAGTCAACCTCTAGGCCTAGGTCTAGGTAATAAAGTCGACTCGTCGTTTCCCATCCGTTACTCAAGGAAGCCTAAATTTTGTTCTTGAAATGGCTTGCACTATCTTAGTGACTGCAGTCATTGTAATTTTCGCAAAGAATCCGAAATTCTCACTCTTATGCTCCGTGTCTCGTGGCGCGACTGGTTTCTCTGTGCTCACTAGAATGTCTTATCAGTTTTGGCTTGTGCATAAATTTCCACGACCATCTCAGATTAGAATAAATTTGGCTCACTTTATCGTTCCTCACTTTAATTCCACGACGAATTTGAGTAAAACTCAAAACTTATAACTTTTGCGGTTATATATTATTTTGCTCTACAAACTGTCAGTTTGTTATTTTGCAACAATCTGTTGTCTACTCAGTGCCTATCAACACTGTATAATTTTAGACAGGTCAGATAATATAAACTTGACTCGTTTTGGGCACTTTCATCCTTTCACGTTTTCAGGTTGCCTCGACCAACCAAACGACCGACACAAAATCTTTCGCCGTGTGTCAGGTCATGTTTTAATGCCACCCGAGCTCGTCCCAATGTGCCGGTTATAAACTACCTTACTGTCAGCTGAGATATTAGGGTTTAACAAAATACTTCTTAGTCATAGAACATCAAGGAATTTTAGTAAAACCGCTCAGCGTAACTCTATTTTTGGTCAATTCCTCAGAACAGTTGTCGTCTTGTGTTTTTCTTTTTATTGTCTTTGTGTTGGGTAAACTGCCGCCGATTTTTGACCTTTAGCTAACTCCTTACACATTTGTTAACGCTTGGTTGTAGCGTTGACTGGCTTATAAGCAATTGTAAATTTTAATTTAACCTCGTCGGATAAATGTAATCTATACAGGTTACTCGTCATATTCGCTGGACGAGAGATTTCGTTATCAACGAGAACGCACGTAACCGGTGGCACATTCTGCTCTCATTTTTGACCGGAATCCTGCAGCATTCACTGATAAATGTGTGCACTCACTACACATTGTAGCATGTATTGTCATGTTTATACCTACACAATTTGTGGCAATAATCATGCATACTGCTACAAAATTTGTAGCGTCACCGGCTTTATTACACTAAGTTTATAGCAATGTTCACGATTAGCGCTACAATGAAAATGATGTAACGATACCAAAAGTTCTACAAAAGCTATAATTAATTGAAGCAACAACCAACTTCGTTCCTACAAAAATCGTGCAAATGGCACAACTATTGCACTGAGTATGTAACAACAATACGAACTATTGCTAAATGTTTCGAATATGTTTTGTAGCAATAAGCATGCTCATACGAGCTACAATGTGCAGTGAGTGCGCATATTTTTCTGTGAACGCTGCATCCCGGAAGAGGCGTGTCTGTCCAACTTGTTTGGTTGTAGATCAGAGGATTCATTCATAGTTTAGCTTAGTAGGGCATAGTTTAAACTCAAACTTTTCGGCTAATGATGATGGTAATTATAGGAGATGTGGAGTGGGATGCTCTCTTGAAAACCACTCATGCGTTATTGGAGCTACGGATTTATCCATTGAAGTGTTAAGTTTTGCAGGATGCTTGATACTGCCGTAGGAGATCGGAAATCCTACTCACTCTGCGTAGCCTTTACCTTCAAGGTCTGCATTCAATTGGTGACCTAATACTAGTCGTAGGGCTATCGAAAAAAGCTGTGCAAACTAAGTAACTAGAAAATATTATGTGTCTATTGTTTTGTTACTGGATTGACACAGTTGTTTTCATTTAGGGACGGGCGTAGTGTAGATTTTTTGCTTTAATTAAAGTTTATGTTAACTAATTTTAACAGGTTTGATTTATTCAGCAAATTATCATCGTGTTCGATTCTTTCAGTCTTATCTTATTTCGTTGCCTTGACACCCAGTGTGTACCTTGGGTGTATTGCCGGCTTGGGTTTGATAATTATTTGCTGGGTCTGATAATCGTTTCGTAAACTATTGGCTTTGCTTAGTAACTGCTAAAGTCTGTCAGAAACGATCGCTAATAATTTAAACGCCAGTTAGATGATGGACTGACTTAATGGATGCAGACATAATTTCGTTATCTATTGGGTTGCGTATATTTGCTCATCGAAGCATAGCTGGTGCTGATCAAAGAGAAATTTTGCTCCAGCTGCCAAACCTAATATTTGGCAGACACAAATTTCAGACCTATTTCGGCTCAAAGTTTCACTGTCGATTATTCTGACAAAATATTTGTATGCTTAAACTAATGCGTGATTAAACTTAGGACGACCCCGCCAAACAAGGTATTTTGTAGTTATCGATATCGAATCGCAAGCCCTTGTTACGGAAAAAGGATGAATTTCATGCGGTTTTTGCTAACCGAAAATTAGCAAAATCAAATTCAAGTGCCAGAAATTAGACCTTGTGTTCGAACAGAATTTCGGCGTTTTAAATTTCCAGAAATTCGGTTCTCTAATGCCTAATTATTTAAATCTGGATTATTCAGTGTTCGCGAACAAATTTAATACAAAAGTGATGTCACAATCAAATCCATCCCATAGTTAAGCTCTTGGTGTTCGCGAACAAAACCGGATTAATTCAAATTCAACTAATTTTTATTTTCAAAAATTTGGGTTATTTTACTTAAATTTTGGCGAACATAAAATTGATTAAATTTCAATCCCGAGCTCAGTGTTCGCAATCAGTTTTATGCCGAATTTCAATTAACAAAAAGCGTTCCATAACATTTTTCGTACAAAATTACAAAGTAGGATGGATTGCAGGGTCACCTTAAATTTAGTCACGCATAATGGAATTGGTCTAACAACTCGTAATTTGACAATTGATATATACACTTTTTAGTCGCGGGAACATTCTACCGTCTAGTATAAAATCGCAAAGTTGCACAAAAATACTCCTTGGATGCATTTTAGCATCAGAGAGCAAACATGCGCTCATTCATCTTGAACCAGAAATTTCATCGCTACTTGGTCATGGCTTTACTAAAGTTTAGATTCTACTCGATTCATTGTTGCCTTTTTGCAACCACAGGCGTAATTCGTGTTTTCTACAAAGGGCTTGGAGATTTACAACCACATATCGGGATCGGGACGATAGTTGGATTTCAAATTGTCATTCTCCTCTAAGTTCAAAGCAATTCTCGCTTGCACTTTCGTTTTACAAAGGATAAAAGACTGGTTTTACTTTCTATATCATTATATAACGGCGCGTAAGTTAGTAAAGCTCGTAACAGTTTATTAATTTGATAAAATGATCAGAAGCGTTCTAAGGTTAATTTTCAGCTCAGAGCCATCCTCTGAATTTGGGGGCTAAGTTCGTATCCGAGCAAAGCTCAGTTTTGGGGTCTTTAGCAAAAACCTAACCTAAATTTTGCACTCTTTTGGTGTGTATTTTCCTCTTTTCTCTCAGGGAATTTTTATGGATTGCTGTTATTGATTTGACAACTAGAAATCTCTCCAAAGTTCAATTATTTTGATTCAAAATAGAATTCTAACGAACCACTTTTTTTAACTTAGTTTAAACTCCTTGCAGCTCTAATTACTACACTAATCTTCTAACGTCTGAGCTAAGGTCTACTGAAAAGTTAAGGAAACTTTTTGGAGAGAATTAGCTTAACTCTATAGGCTTAGAAAGGTCACGATTCAACTTTGATGCGAAGCGCCATGTTTATATTTAGTTTAGTACTGTCCTAAATGAGTCGATTGAGCATTGATTTCAAGGAATTGTCTAAATGGAATGTCAAAATGAAGTAACTCACACCAGTCTAAGCAGGAATCTCTCGTGCATGAGTTATAACTTTTGAGAACTAAAGCTTGGTTGTGAGTATCGTAATTTAAAGTATTGTTGAATGGGACAGATTCAGGTCAGTGCAAAGCTTGAATAACTCAACATTCACTCTGACAGGATTCATTGCAAATGTTGGAAGACTAGGTGACTCTTAATTTAATCGACATATAATTTCTTCTTAACGGATTTTGCATATCTTGTAGTCATCCAGTGCAAAGTTGTCTGCCTCTATGCAACCACACATCTTGAAACAGTGGAGCAAGCTCTGTTTAGTTCCTCAAGCGAGCTTGCTCCGCAAAATTCAACTGTTTTTCCCTACTATCTGCCTCCACCGTTGCAACCAGGGTAGCTGCATGTGCCGACAATCTTTTCGGTAATTCAGCATTGAAATCATAGTTTTGTTCAACCTAATACGACATTCTTCTTGTGAATCGCTTTGAACCCGATTCATCCCAATTTATTTTTACTACTCCCAATATACCAATATGTATGGCATTAATATGACAAAATGGTTTTAATATGAACAGCAAAAGTACATCATTATAATTCGAATTGGTTAAAGTTTATAGTTCCATGTTGCGCTGGTTCCTTATACAATATTTTCGACTGTATGTATCGATTCATTGGCCAATTTTACAAACAATTTGGGAATACTATTTGATTACAGAATATATCCATGTAACGCAAGACCGCCATGCACAGATACTTTTAGATACCCAATCTTGCTCTGAAAATTCACGTGGATTACTATGGCCAAGTGTATGAATATATAATACTGTACATTTGTCCATCGATTCATGGAATTAATGTTAAGTCAACGTTGGCCTTTCGGTCTTCCACGCACAATCATGGAAGCAAATCGCATGAAACACAAAATCAACAAAGCTACAACAATATGTGTCAGGCAAAAACCATTACTACCTAGGTGAGCCAGAGGAACGCTTTGCCTATTCAGGCGGCTCTACCTCGCCTAGGGGAGCCAGGCATAGTTGTATTCAAAGTTTTTTTACTTTTGAAGCGTGCTCAAGTTTCTTACTTATTATCGCTTGTGATTCCCTTTGTTGACCCGACGACTCTCAATGAGGATTCCATGGTTTACCTTACTCTAAACTAATATCATCACAGGACAAAGTTGCAGCGAGAACTTCGATAAGGAAAAGCCCCACCGACACGTTCCGTTAAAATGGGTTCCACAGCATGCCTAGCAACACCACATGAAACAATATATGCAAGCCGCCTGACATAGACAAAGCTATATGGGCGGTTCTAATAATGTTTACAAATCAGTTATGTAGTTTTGACTGGCCTGCAACTAACAACACGCTGATATAACAATTTCGGTAACTTTTAATACTTATTCTGCAACATATCCACAATGCTAACTTTGATTATCACTTTCTCGGCTTCAAAATAAAGCGGGGCTTCTAAATAAATAAACCCGAATATATGTGTCTGTATATGCAATAGGATTGCTACGGTGCTGCAACGATAAAACTATACTATCAGTAACTATGCAATAACTAAAGACTAAACACCCTACAAAAAATCTCAGGATAAATAGAGAAAACTGCCGTATATATAGTGCAACGTAAAACTATATAGCCACCGATACTTTCATGTGTATGACTAAAAAAGAGAGTTCTTCATGTCCAGTCTGGGGACTGTGTCTCCGTACAAAACAATTATACATGTATCCTTATTAGTATTCAATAGTGAGATTCAGTTCACAATCTCAACCTCTAACTTCCTTATATCGGCTGACTCTGTTGCAACAGTGTACCAATGCAATACCACATATTCAGAAATAGCAGAAATCTTTATAAATATCGCGACAGTTAATTACTTCATCTTTCAAAACAAAGAAACTTAAACTTTCATTTAAAAGTTATATTTTCAATAAATTTCCCTATTTTCGACTAGATTTTTTACAAAAACCGGTGACCCAGCTGCGCCGTTGAGCGCCCATAATCTGGCATATTACTTATTTACTGTTAAGGTATGTTCCTTGTATTTTCGAACAGAACCCCAACGTTAGAGCCATTTACCCAAATTTTCGCCTTATCACATTTCTGAATTCGAAACACAATACTATGTAACAGCATTGACTCTTACCTCGGCTTCCTAACGATTTTGCCATGTTTTATGAAACTCAATGTGTTTTGTAGGGTTTCTGAAATTTTCTTTTTTAGTACATTTATACAATATTAAACTTTAGAAATCGGAAAAGCTACAAAAAACAATCTCGACACAGTTCGCATTATTTGAAGGCTACAGCAACGAATATGTTACTTTGTTGGCAACAGCTGTGATCAACGAGGTTCGTTCAAGTCACAAAGATATTTCATAAACTAAGTTGATTAAACTGATCTTGACCAGTAACTTGCATAACTAGTAAACATATATGTATTAACCATACAGCAACGAATATGTTACTTTGTTGGCAACAGCTGTGATCAACGAGGTTCGTTCAAGTCACGAAGATATTTCATAAACTAAATGGATTAAACTGATCTTGACCAATGACTTGCATAACTAGTAAACATATATGTATTAACCATACAGCAACGAATATGTTACTTTGTTGGCAACAGCTGTGATCAACGAGGTTCGTTCAAGTCACGAAGATATTTCATAAACTAAGTTGATT
>JASANE010020294.1:0-14453 GCA_030248225.1 Trileptium ribeirensis | reverse complement strand
GCGTGGATAGACGGACAAAAAGTTGTTTGCACATTTGAGTACCATGTGTGGAAGCAACGTTCGTAACGGTGTCTCCGTTTTAATTAAGTTGAAAAAACTTACAGTTATAATTATAGATAAATTAATAGATGGATATATAATTACTTAGTTTTTGATATCTAAACGTTTAGAATAACGGTAGCATAGTCTTTGATATTGAGACGTTTAGAATGCCGTTAGTATCTGTTGTCCCATTCTGAAAGCTCAGACAGTAACGTCGACTACCTGCAGAGCGGGTGCGGAACATTTTGTGACTAGATGCATTCTTTCTATAACAGGTATATATACATATATTTCCACGGATCGCCTTCCGCAACATCCGTTAAAATTCAATAGGGTCGCCATGCTCATGCTTTTATACACATGGTCGACTCCGTTGAAGATTATTATGTACGTATAATTTCTCATTTGTTTCGTTGCAGGTTCCCACAGCGGCATAGTGTCGTCAGCACCAGTTATGCAACCGTTTGAGCATGCAACACTTGTTCCGCCTCGAGAAATTGCACTAAAACGCGATCATCCCACATTTGGAGCGCCTACAAGCGACTCGGCTGCTGTATACCTACAGACTCCGCCACATAACCTAACCCTGTCTGAACGAGCACTCCCCACCGTTGACGAAGAAAATGAACAGAGACTGTACGCCGAGCGCTTTAAGCAGTAAGCACAGCCCATTTTGGAAATTTAATATTTTAGCAAAAATGTTTATGTTGTTTGTTTTCCAGAGAGAAATGCTTCATGGAAGTTCACGAACACGTTGCTACATATAGAGCAATATCGGCTAGCCTTCGATCTAAAAACTGATTAGCAGAGTCGCAGTATATACATAATTCATATCGGTTTATTTCAACAGTTCGCTAGGCATGTTTATCACAACATTAACCCGTAATGAATGTAACGTAATTGTTATTAAAAATTTTAACTTCATTGATAAGTTAAAATGAGACGTTTATTATGTTGGTCGGATACGTTTCAGCGGCGCCGTATTAGAGATTTCTATTTGTGTAGTTGCTTGATGAGACATAGGAGAAATCCATCCCAAATTAGATTTCAAATGAGCCAAGCGTTATGTAACATGACCGAAACCCGATTACCTTCATTATGTACATGATTTTGAAATATTACTGTCGCATCCAAGCAAAACCTGAAGCTAGTTAGATTTGGGATCACAAATCGAAGCTACCACTTTTAAGTTTTGCAAATCTTGCAATTATGGTTCTGCAAATATATTAATCATCTATTCTATCGCATTTCTAATATAATCAATATTTGTCGCATCATAGTTCAAATTTTTCATATCCCAGTGAAGTAACCAACGATAAAATCGTTTAAACGTGTAGTTTCCCAATTAATAATATGATTTCTGTTATATATCATTTAGAAACTGTAAATCTTAGCTGTTTGGAAACGGAACCTGGTCTTAACAATCTAAATGGTATAGAATACTAACATGGAACAATAAATAAGTTTGTTACGTGTTTAAGGTGATTCGATGTCTTATAGTGTTATGTAACCGCTTAAACATAGTGGTTTTGTGGATTGAAACGAACATTGTGTTTGTGGTGTTTGGTGTGCCGCCGTGTAGCTAAAAGTGCCAAGTTTTGGCAAACCCAAAAATTGCAAAATGTTGGCAATTCGTCAATTTAGTTGTAAGCAAAAGGCTAGCATGAGATTATATTTTTGGGGTTATCTTTGGTACGATGAAAAGAGTTGAATTTTACATGTTATACATTCAATAGGGAAAAGCTTTAAAGTTCTTCAGAAAATGAAAAATTCTACTCTTAAAATTATAAGTATCGAAAGTTATAATTTATATTATATATTTTAGGCTGTTTATATATCGGGGGAAAAAGCAATAAATAAAGGTCTTATAGTTTTGATCCTGACTTCTCTATGTTTATGGAAGGGCGGGGAAGGGTGCCATGCGAGCCAATTTTCACCCCAGGCAGAATTTGGTTTTCATCAGAGCCCACCGCACATCTTTGTGTCCACCCTCATCAGAATTCAGTTTGACTCAATTTACGTAAGGCTGTATAGTGGTGGAAGGCATTTGTTGCTCTGGGGTCCAAAAACCAACATATTGATTGATAAATAAACGTTAGCTATCTCATTCTCTTCAGTTTTAGAGAGGCAATAATGCCATCGCAATATACATTAAATTTAATGTAAAATTATTTTTAATACATTTTAATTCCACTGTACATTCATTTCTTTCTTCATCTGTTTTACTATATATACATAAGTTTCGAAGACTATCTTCCGGGTCCGGTTTAAATGGACTGTTCCTGCTGTTGGTTCCGGTTCTCGTTTTTCCATGATATGTATATATATTCGGCAAATTAGGATAATTTTACCGTCGCCAACCAAATCATTAATTTAGGACCGAATTATCAGCTTATACTCAGAATCCTAGAAAACTTAATAAGGCGAAATTGCCTAAAACTGAATGTTTCCGCCCCCAAACCGTTACACCTTTTTATGACTAAAATAACGTGTATCAGTTTTTATGTTTACTTATTATAATCTTGGCATTTTTATGATATATGTTGTATATATACAATTCTTGATGACCTTTACGCAATACATAATCAAACAAATGAAAACGCACTACATTTTGGAAATCGGGTTCGTCGACCATAAACCCCTTGAAACCATAATGAATAGGTATAACGATAAGTAATAATACGTACCTGAACGACTATAAAATGTATTGCTCGTGAATATTGGTTGCATGCAAGATCAAAACACCAATTTGGTGCTTAATAGTTTCACTCAAAGCGAATAAGCAATACCTTTCGTTCGGCTTTTGCTTGCTATCTTGGTATACATGGCACGCCATGTGGTTTAGTTATGGCGATCATACATATATTAAATAGACAGTTTAAATCAATTATCATGAAGCAAAATTTCTAGGTAATAGGATTGTCGCAAAAGATCTGGATACACATTAAATTTGGCGGCAAAGTGAACAAACGGTGGATGTGGTAGAACAGACTAAAACTGTAATAATTGACAGAGTCATAATAAAGTTATATGATAAACTTTTTATGCTTAATAGTTTATGACATCTGATTTATTGAGATCAGGGGCGGCGCAACGATTTTATAAGTGGGGGCTACAGACAGGCACTGATATAATTTGTGTTAATAGCCCGCAATGTAATAAAACTCGATAGATATTAACGTTTCTCTAATTATTCACTATACATAATTTACTGTAATTATCCTGGTACGTTGTATATATATTGCGTTATGAACCCATTAGTGCCACGTTAATTTACAAGAACATACCTTTGGCTAATCAAAGTGAATACGTCTGATTCAAAACGTTATACATCTATAAGTTTGTTAAATTTCCACGCTTTACGCTAGAGAGTATTCATCCACAGTATGCTGTTCTTCTTAGCATACTTCGTAGCAGTGACGTAGCAAGAAGCGTCCTCGGGCCTAGCTCTAAATCCTTGCCTGATATTAAAAACCAGTCAAAAACCTTAATAAATGACCAATTTTAGTTTAATCGTTGCAAAATGGAGGTAAAACTTGAGTTTACACTCTATGTAATACGTAACATTAATTCGCCAATATGACGGTTTGATCCCTCTAAGTCCTGAGCGCAAAGAAGGTCATATCCAAAATGTTTACTTAAATTGTAGGAAACGATGGTATTCCGCCACCTAGGAATCACTAAAGGGTTGTGAGCGATACCGCTTCGAATAAGAAATACTACAGTTAGTGTAAAATTGTTACCGTTGGATTTATACCAAACATTGATTCGCCAAAATTAATTACATACATCGATTTTAGCAGACCTCAGCAGACCAGAATTATTAAGACATACATACCGGCAGGTGGCAATAAATCTCGATTTCGACAAGCTAGTATAAGGGGTCATGACGGCCCGAGATTTCAGGGGGAGTAGCTGGTGTCCGCGAATAGGTAGTGGACGGGCAGAGGGCTTAGGGGAGGTGCTTCAGAGGAGATTGTTGAAAAAGTTGACCACCTTCCTCACAAAGGCACCCCGCCGAAGACAAATTTTTGTCAATTATCCCTAAATTTTTGCAAATTTACATCCTGATTTTCCCGAAATATTCCTCGCGGCTTCGTGGGGAGGTGGTGGTTGGGTGCGGCACACCAAGGGGAGGTAGAGTGGTACCTTCTGGGGTAAACTAGGGCCTCGGGAAGGCGTCCGAAGCCTCAGGGGGTAACCCCACTGAACACCTGTTTCGGCATGTATTATATATTCATAACCATTCAATATCGTGTATCATGAACGTGGCATTAAAAATACCCTACAGCGACACTATTATTACACGGAGCGCCTTTAATCCTTTCATGCCGGCTAGGTCCAAATGGACGTAACGCATATTGCGACTCGTTATGTTTACTGAGTTTGTCGTATGTAGTACGTTTGAACGTGCGTTGTTATTCGTTCACGTTGTGAGGTTCCTTAAGGAACCGAGCAACAGCTCTCAGATAGCTCAGTGGTTTGTGTTCACAAGTTTTACCCGTCTTCTCGAGTTCAATCCCTGGCGCGGGCTTGAATTTGTCAAACATTGCACGATACACAAATTAGGCTTGTTTTATAACGCAAAAACATCAAACCGTAACATGGGCATCACTAGAGGGGAGCCACCATTCCCCCAACTCCACATTTTACGGACAAACGTGAAAAAATTAACTGGTGGGGTTATACCAAAATGAAAGTAAACGACCTGCCCTACACATTTTTTGGAGTCTCTATCTACTTTTGAAGAGCTTGCGACACCCCCGAAGCACCACGTTAGCCTTAAAATAATGTTAGCAAAAAGTTCGATCAAAACATGTTAGACGTCACGTAGCAGATGAAGGACACACGATACTAATTAGCCTCGCTTCACGACAACTATCGGACAAAAATAAGTAATATATTATTAATAGAACGAGCTATGGCTGTTACAAGTATTTTTGCTTGACGCTGGTAAACATCTAATGACAAACCGCTTGGATAACCACTTAAGACTGGGTTGTGATTGCTAACTGTTAGTTTCTAATGCTAAACGCTAGTTCTTTTAAAAATATATTGTAATAAATAAGGTAATTAGGCAAAAAAAGTTTTGTGAGCAGGCTATAATCAAAACAAAAAATTCACAATAAAACATTCTAATAATGTTTTAGAAGGTTGTTGGATTTGCCGCAGGCACAATTTGGTCAAAGGAATAAAAGATTATTGTGTTACGTGTATTCAACACTCGCTATAGATTTCCATTTTATTTTGCTATAAATACCCTGAAATTCACTTTCCATATATTTTCACTAACTATTAATAACTCGAGTTTCTGCATACTAATTGAACTATTAAATACTGTTTGCTATGCCAAGAGATTCGGCTAGGTAAGTCTAGTTGCATATTTTTAAGAAACTAATTTTTTATTCACACGGAAAGTGACGGTTGGTTTTACCATTGCCATTTGATACCCTGGGAATTTGCAGAAAGTTCATTATTATTTTTATGATTCAAACAACATATTCCGCGCAATGATAATTTTTGTACCTTCGATCATTATTTTTTCTGCAAAAAACGATTGCTGAACAAAATTCACCGCTGTTTTTTAAACGCGTTCGTAAAACATTTTCTTGCTCTGTTTCGGAGAAAAATGTAATTAAACAAAAAGTCGAAAAAACTAATGGGAAGAACGCCAATGATATAGTGGTGCCAGAACTAGGCAGTTTGTACCTTGCAACAAACATCAGATTTGTTCCACTATGTTAATCTAGCGATAAAGGCGGTATCATTATGTGTATAAATCCCAGTGAATTTAAAACATTAAATCTAGAATCTTAGTAACGCGAATATTATAAAATTGCTACGTTTGAAGCACAGTTATATATCCTACCAATACTGCGGTGTGTCTGCGGATACATTCGTGAACCTGTACAGAAACAGCTTTTCATTTCAGTCTCCAACGCCCTATATGTGCGTCGTTCACAGAGATCTGAGTGCACGAACTGCACACCGCAAGCTGCTGCAATGGCTACATATTTTCGTTATATTATTGCAAAGTGTAATGCTTTTCTATTTTTGGTTCCAACAATAGCGTTGCGCACAAATATTGATGTTGCAATAACCATCACACTTATGGATAACGTTGATTATAACTTCTGTGACACCCAGAATAGTTTGCGTCCCCTAGCTCCTATCAGACCAGCATCATAACACTAACCATCATAACACTAACAGGATAGAGAGGTTTTATGGTATCAATTTTAAAACGAGGCGAGCGGAGTTTCTGTTGACGGAGCCGGGGGAAAGAAAGCATGAAAGTCGCATATACAACAAATATGGAAGGAAGCTGCAGCTTACGGGAACAACCAAAGTTAATGTGGGATACCCTGTAGCTAAGCGGATACCCAGAGTCTCGGTATACTAGCCTAAGCTGAAGCCCATATATGAGACATACACTAAACCTAAGTCGCCGAATCCCTAGCTCTTTGCTGTGTTTTTCTAACGATATAACGTATTGCCCCTCACGGCTACCTGGGCCGATCATATTAAGGTTCCATTTTAAGCCAGGTATAAATAATAAGCAATCTTTATTGTTGAAAAAATAGACCAAATTTGTATAGCAAACACATTAATATTTATGAACAGAAACACAATATTAATTTGTAAATGCTATTGCCGTTACAATAGCTGCCAAATTTTTATTGTTAATGCAATAGAAGCTAGCATGATATTGCAGTTACATATATTCGTAACTGCTACTGTTACTAACATGCTACGAGAAAACTACTATCGCTGCATTTATGTTAGATTCTATTGTCGGTGCAATAGCATTGAGCAACCTATTGATGTTGCAACAATGTAGTTTCTTTGTTTGGTGCACTAAAGGCAACCGTTATTGCAACTTCAATATTTATGCGCGATGCTATTGTTGGAACCAAATATAGAAAACCATTACACTCTGCAATAATATAACGAAAATATATCGCCTATTCAATAGCTTACGGTGTGCAGTTTGTGCACGCAGATCTCTATGAATGACGCATACACTATTGTTAATATATTTTGATTTGAAAAATTGGTAATGACATAGCAGAGAAAAGATTCTCAAGACAATATTGAAATATTTACATAAATTTGGTTTTGAACTAAAGCTTTGAGTAATCTTTGAACATTCTTCGAATTCGGTTATCGCGTTTTAATGACTCCACCATTTGGAAATCAAGTTCTTAGGCAGCCGTCATAAAGCTGTATTTTTTGCCAGATTATGCATTATTCATACATGCTGGAGATGTAGGGGGTCACCTCCCTCGACTGGGTGCCTCCCTGGGCAGGCAAAAAGCAGACCCACGGTGACCAGCTGATCTCCCCATCGGAGGCCACGGCTACCCCTTCGTGGAACAGCGGACGTTAAGCATGTATTGCACAATCGCCTTTTTCGAAAACTTTACAAACCCAACTGCTAGAGGCCGCGCATCATTCAAAAATGGGACACAGCAAAGTTTAGGCTTTGCCTGCACATACTTAATCACAAACCAAACAGAAACCGTAATTTCGCCCGCTAAACAGATATAACGAAGTGTACAAGTGTTCAACATTCCAAAAGTCTTAAATAACATTTCAGGCAGCATAAAGGATTCCTTACTATGCTAAGCAATGCGTGCGGTGACAATAAAATATTTGTGTCACGTTGCGGGTTTTGCAGCTTACGGACATCAGATGAGTGCATTGCAGCAAATTCTGGTCTAACCGACATGACTCTTTTGATATATACTTCGCTTATGAATATACATGTTTTTGGTCAAGCTAAATTCAATATAGCTATATTATTAGAATGTGCAATCCGTCGAATCATTGCCAGCTCTAATAAATCGTTATATTTAAAACTAAAGGGGGAGGGGGTAAAAAATTTCCCACCAATTTTTGGGTGCTCAGCGAACCCACAATACTGAAACTTTGTGGGTGTAGTAACATTTAAAGTACACAGTAATTTTCCGGGGGATTTTCGTACCATAAATTTGAAAATTTGTGAATGCAGTAAAATTCAAAGTACACAGTAATTTTCCGTGGGATTCTCGTACCATAAATTTGAAAATTTGTGAATGCTGCAAAATTTAAAGTACACAGTAATTTTGCGTGCGATTTTCGTATTATAAATTTGAGAATTTGTGGGTCCTGTAAAATTTAAAGTGCACAGTAATTTTCCGTGGGTTTTCGTACCATAAATTTGAAAATTTGTGGGTACTGTAAAATTCAAAGTACACAGTAATTTTCCGTGGGATTTTCGTACCATAAATTTGAAAATTTCCGGGTACTGTAAAACTTAAATTACACAGTAGTTTTCCCTGAGATTTTCGTACCATAAATTTGAAAATTTGTGGGAGCTGTAAAATTCAAAGTACGCAGTAATTTTCCGTGAGATTTTCGTACCATAAATTTCCAAATTTGTGGGTGCTGTAAAATTTAAAGTACGCGGTAAATTTGCGTGGAATTTTCGTACCATAAATTTCAAATTTGTGGGTGCTGTAAAATGTAAAGTACACAGTAATTTTCCGTGAGATTTTCGTACCATAAATTTCCAAATTTGTGGGTGCTGTAAAATTTAAAGTACGCGGTAAATTTCCGTGGAATTTTCGTACCATAAATTTCAAATTTGTGGGGGCTGTAAAATGCAAAGTACACAGTAATTTTCGGCGGTATTTTCGTACTATAAATTTGATAATTTGTAGGTTCTGTAAAATTTAAAGTACACAGTAATTTTCTGTGGGATTTTCGTACCATAAATTTGAAAATTTGTGGGTGCTGTAAAATCTAAATTACACAGTAATTTTACGTGGGATTTTTGTACCATAAATTTGAAAATTTGTGGATGGTGTAAAATTTGATTCATGCAGTAATTTCCTGTGTGCTGGTTGTATCGCTAAATACAAAATTTGGGTGTGATGTAATATTTGATTCGTCCAGCAAATTTTTGAGCGCTGGATGGCAGTGGTACTAGTATATAATTTGATATTTCAGGTTCTGCTAGTTAGCGAGTTTGGTTGGTTGTCGTTTGCAGCCGAACACACCATATGTGGCACTACGAGTGTCTTGAAATCCTAATTAATAAATTGCCATGAAGCGTTGCTAAAACGTTTTTATTGATATTAAAAGTTATTTATAAATAAATTTTTACACGATTTATCAAATTTTAGGTTCTGAATAAGATTTTAGGATGAATTGGCGGTTTGTCGCTGAGGAAAGGAAAATTTGCGAAGGCATATTAAATAATTTGGTAAATTTGGTGAAGGCCAACAAACCGCGCAGCACCTGCCTAAGAGTAATGCAAGAGTAACCGAAAATTCCACAATATGCCATACAACGGCAGCAATAATGATTTTTCTCTGTTTATCATATATCCTATAATGGTTTTAAAACGACTCAACGACAGATATCTATATACCATCTCAACTATATTGTGTAAAATCAATACACTGCATTTTATACAAACATTGTCTTATTAAATATAAAACGCCTGCGTCCGTTCCGATCCCATCCCATTTCCACGAATCGGATACAGTTATGTGACGAAATAAACATACATACACATGTATACGTGCCGGGTTTGATCGTGTCGGATCAGATCAGTTGTATTTGAACTAAAATCGCATCGGATTAGAAACAGTGTGGACACGCCCTCAAATTTTACAATTTACTCTCCAGGGGCGCTGCGAAGCAACTCACGAAGCATCACGAACTTGATGTAGACAGTTTCTGTTACCATTTTTCCATATTGCTCTAAATATTTCAGTAGGTCCTGCAAGTGCCCAAAGCAGTTCTGTTCGGGGTCCCGGCACAGTCAAAATTACCCATCAATCGTGACAGCCATACGCATGTGCTAGATACTACGAAATGATATATGTTGGTTACAGCCCTAAATGGATATACAATTCCTTTATTGTAGAAGTTATTATTCACCTCTAAAATAATGATGCACAGCATAAAGTTACTTGAAGTGTAAAAATTTTAATCATATAGCAGCAACAATTGACTGTCCGAAAAGTTCATTTGATCCGAAAAAAGTTTATCACCATTTTCTCTAAAGAAATATAGGTCCGATGCAATGTAGCTCGAATTCAACAAGAGAAACATATGTACGTCGAAAATGTTGAGCCAAATTTAATATAATCAGCAATATCCATATTATAGTCTGTAACTATATTGGGTTCAGCCCAAAATCTGGATTACTGTACCGTTGTTATCGTACTCGATCGGCTTCTAATACTTTTAGTGTCTTCTATATATTTATCAAAAATGAGTATTCTTTTGCGTTAGTCTCTTTTTTAATAGAAAAACAAGTTCACTGATCAGGATAATTGTCTTATTGGTGTCAGTGCATAAAATTGTAAATAAGATGTCACTGTGATTGAAATGAGTTTGCACGGAACTACCGCCTGTTTTCATATTATATATTGGTCCTGATTATGTCACAGTATTTACAACGCAGTTGCATCACTGCTTACATTGAGGTATATGTTGATTTCTTGTCGGGCTGCAATAATTGACTCCTTGAACGTTCCGCCAGTCCCAATTTGCCGGTAACTGCGCCATGAGCGTGGGATATTCATATGGTCGTTTATGTGTTCTGAAATGAGTGTTAGTAAATATTATAAGCTTTTATAAGTTCCTTTGCATTACCGAAGTAGCGGTTACAGACATCATTACACAGTAAAAATATACTTATATCTATTTTGTTTATGAACCGTGTTGAATATTTCAGCTCTGCGTAGTGTACATTTTAACATTGACTTCAAGTATTAGCGGGAAGGAACCAGGGTATTTTAACCGCAATACTGAATACTGTTTTCCCTGTGCGTAAAGCTGTAAAACAGAGTATGTTTATGGCACCTTGGTATTTCAATGTTGTCTAATAAAGTTTGAAGGTACATCTGCGTGTAGCATAGAATAATTGCGCAGTATTTTCGAGTCGTTGGACTCGATGTCCAAGCTTGCAGAAATATTGCCGTTCACACGCTTACACATAACATTGCCACATCATTTTCATTGCTTATTTCACGATCGGATACCTTAGTGGTTAATATGAAACTTCTATCACTTCAGTGCACCAGCTCCACAATAAATCTGTGCCGTTACCTGAAACTAAGACGAAGGGTAGTGCTAGATAACTTATGCTAATAGTTAAATGAGCACCCTAAGGTCTTGAATTTTTGTAATAATATAACAATAAAACCAGCACTCATCTAGACAAAACCAGTAAGTGAAGGGCAATCTGTACCATTATCGGTTCTTTAAGCCCAATACTTAGCCTAAGCTTTGAATTTTATATAAAGCTTAGACTAAGCCTACGACAAAGTCTGGGGGCTGCCGCCTTCCGAACCTGGCGATTTAATCTGTTCTTTCCCGTAAACTTATATATTTCAGTAGTTGTGGTTCATTGTAGAGGCGTTCTCTACATGAGTGCCGAAAAATCACGATGTGATATCTTGTCACTAAATTATTGTAATAATCTTTTGTTCGTTGTCTGGGCAATAGTTGTTAACATACGGTTCACTAATAAGCAACTTCATATAGGATTGTCCAGCTGAAGAAAACTGAACAGTTATCACAATAGATTTTCATAGTAAATTTTATCAGAAAATGGGCAGGTACTAGGTAGCCGACCTTTACATGAACCAGCATTTATTTTGTTATTTATTTATTTATTTATTTTGCATTATCTTATTCTGTTTAGTGCGCTATATTGTCCATGGATATTATTGCTTTACCGAAGAGCTGATTACAATATATATTTGAAATATTTTGTTGCACAGTTATTAATATGCAAAAGATATGTAATCCGCGTAAATTTGTAACGTATGTTGTCCTGTAAGGAACAGTTCTCTCAACTCTAAAATTGCATTCGGCCCAGACATTTAGTCAAAGCACTTGGTCAATAAATAATCTATTTTAATAGTGGGGTTTTTGTCGTAATCGTTAGACGACAAAATTATTTACAATTTAGCGATAAGCTGATTCAAAGTGCAAATTGACAGTGTAAAGATTTATGTAGACTACAACTATCTCCAAAACTCATAGCCGTCGAAATTAAAAATATCTCACGATTTTGTATCGCAGGATTTAACTGTTCATAAAGCTTTAACTGTTTACTTCCTGAATTAATTTACATGTCGAGTATCGATGAACAATTGTCGCCGCGAGGTACCAAACCCCAACGGTTGGGTTGAAAGTCATGCTTACTAACCATTGAGCTATCTCGGGGCTATTGCTCGGATCCTTAAGGCTCCTGGCATAGCAAACGAACAACAACACGCGTGCAATTGTGTAGTTTTCATCGAATTTAGTTTGTACACACTCAAATGAATTTGTTGTGGTCGAGCAGGAATTTAAGTGTTAAACGCAAATCACTTGAGCTTAACGTGTTTGTTAACATACGTTTTTGCTAACACCGAACAAATATGTTAACAAGTTATTTAGGTATGTACTCACAAAGAGTAACCGCGAATTAGAATTCAAGCTGCAGTCCCTAGTCTCAGTGGCTTTATGTAACTTGTAACAGCCCGAGTTTTTCGTGGAACCAAACATTCAAAATCCGGCCAGAAGGCCTCAAAATTTCAATGGGTAACGGGCGATCGGATACCGGTGGAGCGTGATCCAAGGATTCGTTATTGTAATGATATTTGTGTTGAATTGAATAAAACATTGTATCGTATGTCATAACCGTGTTATCACGTTCCACCAGCCCGAGGTGCGCGGGATGATTTCGCACCAAAATCGAACCAAAATCTCATGATTAGAGTATCCGATCGATCCCAGGGTCGCTATCAATTCGTAAATGGTAACATTGTGCTATTGTATAATTGAGTTGCGTTAGAATGTGGCACGGATGCGTAGTCGAATCGACCGGGGACAAGGGGGAGAGAGAGTTCGCGTTTTATTTCAACCCGGCTGGATAAAGTTTGCAAAGTAGGTGCCCCAGGGTCGGTCCCGGTGCGCATCCGGAAATGTTACGTTTTCATAACTGTTGTACTATGATAAAAAAAAATATGTGTTGTATGGGACGCCAAGTGTCAGGATGGGTCGGGGTGTTGTACGAAACCCTCATGACAAAAATGCGTTTTTTCTTTGAACTTTCTAATGTTTTGTGACCTAGGAGGATCTATCCTGGCACGCCGGAGAATGGAGCAGTTGTTTTATTACCATTTTATTTGATATATGTTTTAACGAACGTTTCGGATACATGGGGAGGATAACGAAATCGATTTGATGTGACGAGAATCTTCATTCTCCAAGGGGTGTGGAAAATTGGAATTTTGGGGGTTTTTATAGGTTCCAAACAAAAAGGGGACATTAAACCATCATTAGGGTTTTATAAGGATTCAAATTACTCCTTCGGGTCAATTTAACCCCAACCCGTAAGTACTTATGGACCCCCAATCCCGCGTTTAAACACTCAAACTTAAGGGCCCTAAATCACTACACCCCAAACCAAAACTCCCCGATTTTTGGAGCCCCGCACTTTGATTGGGGCCCATACTAACTATATTATTGAGAACCGGGGCCATCTGCCCCAACGGGTCTGCGCAGGATTCCCATAACCCAATCGGGACCCAAAATTTTCCCATCGTGCACGCACTTTTCTGCTCTTAACGGGCCTCCTAGGCGAATTACTTTAAAATAAGAGATATCATAAGTAGGCGACCAGCCAGGGCATGGATATGATCCCGCCCCCGGCCGCCTACTCTTCTCCGTTCCTGAAATATAGACAAAAATCTATAAAAATCCTAGCTTATATATAGCGCCTAGAGCGCTTTTATATGTTGCCAAGCTGAAAACCTCGCGCCGACCAGCGCGAGGTTTAGGTTGTTTACGTCGCCTGGGTCTGTACAATTCCTCCAGCTGTATTTACGTGGCTGACCAAGGGCTAGAGCGGCAACGTCGTGATGTTGTTATTGAAGCCTCTTAACGAATTGCTTTGTGTGCCGTATTTGTGTTTATAGCAGCTTACATTGGCCTTGAACTTATTCATATATCTATATGTATGGGCTTTTAGAAATTTAAAATTTTAAATCTTAGCGGTAAGGCAAGGGCACAACGTAGGACCAGATTTTGACGGGGGGTAGACAAATGGTATAAAAGAGCTGAGCCCGATTCCCCGATCGGAGCCAGTCGATGTTTCTCTTTAGGGTTTTGGCGGTTGTCGCCATTTTCAAACGTTCTGTAGGGTTTTTGTTTTTCTTTCCTTTTTCGTTTTGAGCATGCCAAGGGAGGTTTCTTGCCGTGCCTCCACGGTGTAGAGCCTTCCTTGGTTGAATATATTTTCGATATCGCAAGGGCCGCCCTTTGCGGACGTTGGAGTGTCGGAAGGATGCTCCACGCGCCCGTAAAGTGCGGACCCCGTTGAAATTTCAAAATTGCAACGAAACTTGGTTAAGTTC
>JASANE010020291.1:0-34904 GCA_030248225.1 Trileptium ribeirensis | reverse complement strand
TTTTCCCTGGCTTTTGAGTTTTGCCCAGAAGACTCCTACTGTGTAGCACAGGGTGGAGGTTCTCCTGGGGCATTTTCCGTGCTTTCAGAATTCACTAGCAACGGCTGCCCTTGCGGGTGCGGGCGTGTCCAAAGGATGCTCCGTGCTCCCGTAAGTGCAGCCCCGACGAAATCACAAATTTACACGCAAATTTTGTTCGCAAAGTATCTAAATACTCGACTGGTTCCCCGCTCGCCGGGTCGCCATTTTTATTTTAGACCCGGGGGCGAAAAGATTTATAATTTTTGTGATGTGAAAGGGGTAAGGAATAAGGGAAACACACGGGAGGGGTAAGGTGCTTGAAATAAAGAATCTAGCAGCGTCCTGACACCTGGAGGCAGCCGTTAAGGCAAATGAGGATTGAGCGTAAGTGTAAGTTAGTGCTCGGCTACCCGTCAAAATTACGAGCGTTTAATCCCTGAGCGTTTCATTCAAGTGTTCCCGTCAAGTCTTCTCAAAAAAACCCAGTCTTCCAGACCGTTTTAGACACGGTAGAAGACTGCAATAATTTGCATCAAACAGTTTGGGACCCCGCCGCAAATTGGCATTAGGAAACAATTTTAACTTTTCGACCGACCTTCGCAAACAACGGAGCCTCTCTCGACTAGTGCTCCGTCCTTGTTCGCTTTCGAATCAGTGTTCTGAGACGAGTTTAGGCTAGGAAAATCACCAAAGGCAACTTCAGGTCACACGACATAAAGACCCAACAATGGGAAAGAAGAGAGGGAGCGATCCGCTTGGAACGGACGCAGTCATTTGCACGCGTGGAGCCTTCAAGAGAAATTAAGAACGGAACCCCTGACGCTAGCCCCAGAAATTTGAGCTACTACTCTGAGATTCGTGCCGCTCCGAATAAAAATGTCAGTTGACTAACCCCAAAATTTAAGACGGGTCTCAGGCCGTTTAGACACGGTAGAGCACTCCGTCACGTATTTTTAAAATAGAACAACTATCGATGGGTCGATGCGGCTGCTCCATAGGGAGTGACGTGTCAGGACCTTTCGTGCGTTGTTGTCCCCATTTCTCACAGCTTTGCAAATCTATTATTCTAACCATGCAGGGGTTTCTGAAGTGTTTCAAGCTTAAATCGCAACTAGTGTCTTTTGGTACTCAAACGGAGCAGTTCGTTGAGGGTGCGGCAGCCCGCGCCCTACCCATGCTTGCAAATGACTGCGGCCTCCAGCTAAATCAAAGGCGCTCGGAGAGGAGCATGACCAATACAGGAAACGAGACGGAGTCAGCTGCAGCGTATAGTTAAGTCAAATTTTAAGGCAATTTTTGGGCTCGCACCCGTTAGCCGAGCGACGACCCTGAGGAGGACCCAAGACAATTGTTTCCCCCAATCTTTTGTGGAGGAAAACGTATAGGCGCGGACCCGTAAACCGTTTAGACACGGTGGGTTTCGATACAGCGCCATATTTTCATGTCAAATCATCAATTCGAAAATCCGTACAAAGCAAGCAAAGCTCGGGGGACGCGGCAGCGCCTTCCCTTTTTACGAGGACCCGCAATTTCAGCCGGACCCAGGCGCAAGCAAACTTCAGATCATAAATTTTCACTGAGAGTAGACTGCAGCTGACGCCCGGACTCAGTATAACGTACATCACATTCAGCAGAGTAAAGCGAGGTTGGCAGCAAAAGAGAGTCAAACAAGGATAGCATAAAGCACTTTACCAGGGAAGTCAATAAACGGCCGTCAAGGAAAGTTCATCCCGGTATCCTGTCAGGCGGGTAAGACAGTCCACGAGGTATAAAGTCTGGGGATAATTGATTTGCATGCGACTCCCTCATGGGGTTGATCAGGATTCACATCACCCGTTTGGTATATAAGCATATCACGGGGTGCCCTGCGAGGCACCCGAGCAATTTGTTGTATATAGATTGTGTTGGCTATTCGGATGCAATATCTTGTGTTTGACATCAATAAAGTGTTAGAGTGTGAAGTTCTTAATCGGCGATATATTTCTCGTGTAATGATTATGTCAAGGCTCTAAATTATAAACCATCGAAAGTTAACCTAAGGTCAAGTTGCAATCCGTAGGATCCCAACCGTACCTGAATCAAGTAAAGCTTTCCTAGGTTTTCTCGAGGAAAAGTACACGACCCGTCAAGGCAACGCCGCAGCGGCAAATGGTAAATCCAACCTTAGGTCTAGTCTCTAGGTCCTCATTTATACTCGTTTTGGTAGTTGCTGCACGGCTATGTTCAAATTTATTCTCGCTAGACCGGGAATCCGGAGATGGATCTCCAGGTGTTCCCTCGAGCTACTAGTTTGACAGAAGACTTCTTGTTAAACCCCTCAAAATTTATTGTAGGATCTAGACTCCCGCGTAACAGACTACAACCAGAAGTAGCGCCTCCATTTAGGATTTAAGCAGAATTGAGGGAAAGGCGAGTCAGCCTTATTACCTGTGAGCAGGCTTAGGGGTTGACTCTCCCTCAGGGGGACCTTCATACCATTAGACACGTGGGCCAGCATAGGGGCCAGGCCGAACACCCTGGTTAACCCGCCGGCAGCCTACTAAGCTAAGCGGTTCCCTTAGGCCATCGCATAGATCACCGGGGAGCCGTGGAAGCCGGGGTTGTCCGGGCACCACACCGAGGAAAATTGGTGGTGTAGCTGGGATCCCTTAGGGCCAGAACTGGTCCTAGTACAAATAAAAGTTTCATACAAATTTTACCTAATTGAAATCAAGGGCTGTGCATCACATGGAATTAATCACGCAAAATTTTCACCCCCTTTTCGTATCTCGACAACTTTAACTTACTACCATAAGTAAGGAGTCTATAAAATCCAAAAAATTTTAAGAGATGTAACAGCCCGAAATTTTAGGGATTTTAACAGGATATGTAAGATGGAGAGTACATCCAAATTAAGGTCAAGAAATTGGGAAAATTGGAGTGACGGGCGATCGGATACCAGTGGAGCGTGACTGGAGCATTATATTGTATGCCATTCGCTGTTGTCATAAAAAATAAAGATGTACTATTATTGTAACCTGTTGTGTCGTCACGCTCCACCCGCCCGAGGTGCACGGGGTGATCTTGGCACCACAATGGAATAATTGGACTTTCCATGTGTGGTATCCGGTCGACCCTAAGTAAATTCGATGGTAACATGTGCATTTATAAAATTTGAATGTGTGTATAAAGAAAAGCTTTGTGTTAATCCATGTTCTATTTTATATATGTGAAAGAGTGTAGTACCGCGTGCCCAGATGGGTCCGGGTAGCATACGGAATTTTCAAGTGAAAATCTAGGTGGAGAATTTTGGTAACATTTTTAACCTCGAGAACCCATCCGGCATGCGGTCGCGGAATAACTGAACTAAGGAATAAGGTGAGACACCCAAGTTTCAGGAAAGAAAAGCACCAGAACTTATCTAAAACGTTAATTTTATAGGGCCTACTCAAAAGCAAAATTTTACTGGTTTTTGGACACTTAAGGCTGGGTAGACTTATTACGTTACCAAGAGGGCTCCCTAAGGCTTCAAAATTTTGTGCTCGGGCCAACTTGGTCCTCATCGGTAAGTACTTAGGAACCCCTAAGTAGGCGTTTAAACACCCAATTTTCAGGGACTCAAATCTCAACCAAAATAACCAAAACTCCCCAATTTCTCAAGCTCAGCACCCTCAGAGGGTCTTACCCTAACTATCTAGTCGAAAACCGGGGCCACCCAACTTAATGGGTCCGAGCAGGACCCCGATAACCCGCCCGGGACACCAAAATTTTCCGTTCTCAGCTTACAAAACGGCCTCTAATGGGCCGCCTACGGGAGATAGATTGAAATTAACACTTTTATCAGTAGGCGACCAGCCAGAGCGTGAACCTGGTCCCGCCCCCGGCCGCCTACTGTTTTCCGTTGATTCACAGTCCTCCAAAACACGTTTGAATTTCAATACATTTTAAGCGCTCTGAGCGCTTGTATAAGCTTTCCTTTTAAAAGCCTCGCGCCTACCAGCGCGAGGTTTAGGTTGTTTTTCTGCTCGCGGCATTGGTCAACGTCAGAAAGGGGCACTCGCTAGGCGCCTAACAGCTAATGTTGTTTTGACCGGCTGAAGCAGACTATGCTGTACATCATAGTTTTTTGTACCCGCTGTGTTGTCGCTTAACATATAATGGGCGTATGGTGGCGCAGAGTTATATTTGCCATAGTTGTGTTAATGATATTAATGTTTTCGAAATTTCAAAAATTTTAGATGACAGGGCCAGGGCAGACAAAAGAGGGGCGCAAACCAGGTATAAAAGAGAAGGGCTCGGCGCAGCGTCGGGACCAGTCGAGTCGGAAGGCCGTATAGGCGGCAGTTTTTGTTTCGCTCGTGGCGGTTGTCGCCCGGGCATTTCATTTATTTAATATTTTGCTCTGAGTTTTGGCTTTTTCTTTGGCTTTTGAGTTTTGCCCAGGAGACTCCTACTGTGTAGCACAGGGTGGAGGTTCTCCTGGGGCATTTTCCATGCTTTCAAAATTTACTAGCAACGGCTGCCCTTGCGGGTGCGGGCGTGTCCAAAGGATGCTCCGTGCTCCCGTAAGTGCAGCCCCGACGAAATCACAAATTTACACGCAAATTTTGTTCGCAAAGTATCTAAATACTCGACTGGTTCCCCGCTCGCCGGGTCGCCATTTTTATTTTAGACCCGGGGGCGAAAAGATTTATAATTTTTGTGATGTGAAAGGGGTAAGGAATAAGGGAAACACACGGGAGGGGTAAGGTGCTTGAAATAAAGAATCTAGCAGCGTCCTGACACCTGGAGGCAGCCGTTAAGGCAAATGAGGATTGAGCGTAAGTGTAAGTTAGTGCTCGGCTACCCGTCAAAATTACGAGCGTTTAATTCCTGAGCGTTTCATTCAAGTGTTCCCGTCAAGTCTTCTCAAAAAAACCCAGTCTTCCAGACCGTTTTAGACACGGTAGAAGACTGCAATAATTTGCATCAAACAGTTTGTGACCCCGCCGCAAATTGGCATTAGGAAACAATTTTAACTTTTCGACCGACCTTCGCAAACAACGGAGCCTCTCTCGACTAGTGCTCCGTCCTTGTTCGCTTTCGAATCAGTGTTCTGAGACGAGTTTAGGCTAGGAAAATCACCAAAGGCAACTCCAGGTCACACGACATAAAGACCCAACAATGGGAAAGAAGAGAGGGAGCGATCCGCTTGGAACGGACGCAGTCATTTGCACGCGTGGAGCCTTCAAGAGAAATTAAGAACGGAACCCCTGACGCTAGCCCCAGAAATTTGAGCTACTACTCTGAGATTCGTGCCGCTCCGAATAAAAATGTCAGTTGACTAACCCCAAAATTTAAGACGGGTCTCAGGCCGTTTAGACACGGTAGAGCACTCCGTCACGTATTTTTAAAATAAAACAACTATCGATGGGTCGATGCGGCTGCTCCATAGGGAGTGACGTGTCAGGACCTTTCGTGCGTTGTTGTCCCCATTTCTCACAGCTTTGCAAATCTATTATTCTAACCATGCAGGGGTTTCTGAAGTGTTTCAAGCTTAAATCGCAACTAGTGTCTTTTGGTACTCAAACGGAGCAGTTCGTTGAGGGTGCGGCAGCCCGCGCCCTACCCATGCTTGCAAATGACAGCGGCCTCCAGCTAAATCAAAGGCGCTCGGAGAGGAGCATGACCAATACAGGAAACGAGACGGAGTCAGCTGCAGCGTATAGTTAAGTCAAATTTTAAGGCAATTTTTGGGCTCGCACCCGTTACCCGAGCGACGACCCGGAGGAGGACCCAAGACAATTGTTTCCCCCAATCTTTTGTGGAGGAAAACGTATAGGCGCGGACTCGTAAACCGTTTAGACACGGTGGGTTTCGATACAGCGCCATATTTTCATGTCAAATCATCAATTCGAAAATCCGTACAAAGCAAGCAAAGCTCGGGGGACGCGGCAGCGCCTTCCCTTTTTACGAGGACCCGCAATTTCAGCCGGACCCAGGCGCAAGCAAACTTCAGATCATAAATTTTCACTGAGAGTAGACTGCAGCTGACGCCCGGACTCAGTATAACGTACATCACATTTAGCAGAGTAAAGCGAGGTTGGCAGCAAAAGAGAGTCAAACAAGGATAGCATAAAGCACTTTACCAGGGAAGTCAATAAACGGCCGTCAAGGAAAGTTCATCCCGGTATCCTGTCAGGCGGGTAAGACAGTCCACGAGGTATAAAGTCTGGGGATAATTGATTTGCATGCGACTCCCTCATGGGGTTGATCAGGATTCACATCACCCGTTTGGTATATAAGCATATCACGGGGTGCCCTGCGAGGCACCCGAGCAATTTGTTGTATATAGATTGTGTTGGCTATTCGGATGCAATATCTTGTGTTTGACATCAATAAAGTGTTAGAGTGTGAAGTTCTTAATCGGCGATATATTTCTCGTGTAATGATTATGTCAAGGCTCTAAATTATAAACCATCGAAAGTTAACCTAAGGTCAAGTTGCAATCCGTAGGATCCCAACCGTACCTGAATCAAGTAAAGCTTTCCTAGGTTTTCTCGAGGAAAAGTACACGACCCGTCAAGGCAACGCCGCAGCGGCAAATGGTAAATCCAACCTTAGGTCTAGTCTCTAGGTCCTCATTTAGACTCGTTTTGGTAGTTGCTGCACGGCTATGTTCAAATTTATTCTCGCTAGACCGGGACCCCGGAGATGGATCTCCAGGTGTTCCCTCGAGCTACTAGTTTGACAGAAGACTTCTTGTTAAACCCCTCAAAATTTATTGTAGGATCTAGACTCCCGCGTAACAGACTACAACCAGAAGTAGCGCCTCCATTTAGGATTTAAGCAGACTTGAGGGAAAGGCGAGTCAGCCTTATTACCTGTGAGCAGGCTTAGGGGTTGACTCTCCCTCAGGGGGACCTTCATGCCATTAGACACGTGGGCCAGCATAGGGGCCAGGCCGAACACCCTGGTTAACCCGCCGGCAGCCTACTAAGCTAAGCGGTTCCCTTAGCCCATCGCATAGATCACCGGGGAGCCGTGGAAGCCGGGGTTGTCCGGGCACCACACCGAGGAAAATTGGTGGTGCAGCTGGGATCCCTTAGGGCCAGAACTGGTCCTAGTACAACTTATATCGAAAACATAGAAAATAGTCTTTCGAGAACACAGGGTAGCGCGAACATTTGTTTGCCATAAACGATCAATATGACACTGTAATTTTATGTTATTAAATATTACATTTATATAATATACTAAAGAATAGTTATAAAGTTATGTATCAAACTTATTGATCTGACAGATATGACAACCAAAACTAGTAACTTCATATTTTTGATGCAGAAAATGCGTCAAATAGAATTGTATGAATCAAGACTACTTAAACCTTTTTAATTTTTTATAAAAGTTTAGTTTAGTGTAAATTTTATTTTTCGATTAAATACTAGAATATAGTAGAGGCGAGAATCAAGCTTTTTGGTTAGCCCATAGCTATTGCGAGCTAGCTTAGCTTCGATACTATGATCAGAATTCGTAACGAGCCGAGCCGATTCTCGAGCCTAATTTTTATGACGGCAGAGCCCATAACAATTCAAAAGGGCCGAACCAAACCGAGCCTTGAAACTAAAGCTCGTTTGCATATTTATTTATTATATAGTAAATGTTTGCTGTATATGTTTAATTTGTCAGAAGACAAGCTAGGTTTACACCTTGTGGCATAGTTTAATATTGTAAATGAATAAGATTTAATCTTTGGCAGAGAAAAGATGTGTTATTATAACTCTGTCAAATGATACCTCATTTTAAATAGAATTACTATGAGAGTTTGTACCGTAAATAATAACATTAACCATCAGTTATTCGCATGCTAATGTGTAATTTTGAATTTTCAAAATTTATTCTTCCACGTTTTTTTCTGAGATTTTATGTGTCTGCGAAATTTAGAACTATAATTCATAACTGTATAAAATAATACTGGAGTCTGTACCACCCACAAATAAGCATTCCAATTTTCGAATTCATTACCGTTAAGTATTTGACTGTACATATCATTCTATTAGCGTTGGGCAACGGCCGTGAGGGCACTGAAGACTATCTCGGTCGTAGAAAATTTTCCGGCCGTTACCTGCAGCGAAAGCTCCAGGTTAACAATTTTCTGCCATTGACAGGTGCCAAAGTCATTAGTCAGCAGTTACGGGGTGCCGCACCGCCTGAATTGGTGATTGCGTTTACTACTATATAGCAAGTGAATTATAAAAAAACACCACTGGTACTTTTTGATGCATATATAATCCTATTCGGCATTTGTTATAGTACATTGTGTAAGACCTTCAGATACGAACCGATTTTTGATATACGTTAAAAAAGTGTTTAGGAATATTAAATTAATATCGTAGTAAAAGACTCTTCTCGGCAGTCGGCCGTTCAATTACTGTCGCACATACGGTGAGACGTCGGCCCGCCGTTAGTTGCCAGCCGCAGTTGGCCTGTGGTCGGGAGACTATCGGCGCTTCGACTTCAAAACGGGCCGTTGCCCAACACTAGTCATATGTGTTTGCCTTTTTATCACCGCTGGACTTGCCATGCTGGCAAATCACAAACATTTGTTGTCAGCCTTTGCAATTTAGAGCTGATATTTCTGTAAGATGACTTTGAATGTTTCCATGTTCATTGGAAAATTTAACGTCTACCGATGACCATAGTTCTTTTTTCAAAAAATCTGAAGTCTGATGAAAGCTCTGAAATCATTTTATATATAGTAACATTATTAAATAAAATTATTCTGAAACAAAGTAGAAACACATGTTACTTGATTTTGACAGTAACGCTACAGTACAGAAACGACCATATCTCAGGAGGGAAATTACTGGCCAGTTTTTATATTCGATGCGGTAAAGGATAGGTTCATACCGATACACATATTTTCACAGTATCTTCACTATCACCAGCAATAGTTAAACAGTGTACATTTTGTATCCAAATTCGATAACAATCACGTTGGTATTGCAGGATAACTTGAAAACTGATTTAATTCAAATTTTCACAGTGTAAAAGCATAACATTACGATAATAGTCCCAATTTCTACATAATTACAGTCGGGTTACCCCTTGTAATCCCAGACATTTTAGTATGGCGAATAAGGCCGCTAACCGCCGGCAAACACGTCGGCCGGACGCTATTAATATTTTGCCGTTAACCGAACTAACGCCGTCGGTCAGCAATTACTGAATCTTGATAATCGGCTGTGGTCTGTACGTTGACTGCCGTTTAGCAAGTGAACTATACCAGACTACCGAAATTTGGTTCTGTAATCGCCAATAACCATAATCGTAATTATGTATACTCTACCATTTCATAAGCTAAATCGTCCCGTGCAAACAGTTATCAACAAAAACAGGTTTCTTGTTATTGTATTTGGATTAACGAATTGCCTGCGGTATGCTAATAGCAGTAGTAGTATGCTTCAATTTTTACTGATTTTTCACGTTATTTTATATTTTGACATTTATTTATTGCTTGACATGCCTCTCTACACCTCCGCAATATAATATTATATTAGCTAATTCCGTTTAATTTAGGACTCATCTTAGAGCGGGTATAACATATTCCGCCAGGTTCAGGATCCAAAACAGTTCCACATTTGGTTCAAAATGCTTAGGCATTCGAACTTCTCAGCCTTTAGAAAAATTTGGTTTTACGGCTTCGGAAGTGCGACGTTAATATAGTCAGTTTTAAATATTTCAACTAATGAGCACTTTACCGTCCACATCACCAAATATAACCAATTAATTTTTGAGAAAATTTTGCTGTATAACAGTAAAGGTTTAAGTTATTTCACTAGCTTATGATTGCATTAGTTAATAAAGCCACAGCACACCTTCGAAAATTAATCTACGTCGATACCAATGATAGGATTGACAAAAAGATATAACATATTGATCAAACAATTGTTATTTGCGCTTCACGTATCGAATGTTTTAGGGATCTCAATGTTCAAAAGTACAAAAGTAATGGTCCAATGCAAAGTTTGGGTTTAGAACTAATAAATGTACATGTCCACTCTGCGTTTACACATATCACGCATTATATTATTAAGAACCAAAAAAATTTCAAAACGTATGATCCTTGATTTAATTTCAAAAAATTAACTACCGCAACACAACTTTTTTAGCTGTTTTATTGTAGCAAATAAATATTTAGTTTAATGTTTTGAATCACTTACATGCATCTTCCATCAAATATATAAGTCGATTCTGTACCTTTTGACCTCTGTACTAAATTTTGCAAAAATCTTATTAAATGAAAGGCTTAATTAAGCTAATAATACCTATATAATAAGTTAATTTGTAAAGCCAAAGAGTACATGAATAGGCTCAGTTCTAAATCTTTGACTGTCCGTTTACAATTTTTTTGTTTTTTGTTTATCGCTATAAAGCAAGTTCACAGAGCCTTTATCACGCTTACAAACTCAGGTAACCCTTTTGTATGTAATTTGCCACATTTTTCAGATCGTGCATAGCGTCCCGAATTGCTTACTGAGATAGTCGTTCTCCAATGAAAATATCAACTTAAAAGTAGCGTAGTAGCTAGCGTACACAGCTAAAAGCCAAAGGATCCAGGCTCGATCCAGCGTTGCAGCAAAATTTTGTTCATGATTGCACGAAATACGCTTTCGTTTAACAGGAAAAGGGTTAAACACGTTTTTACTAAACGCTAAAAATAGCATGAATATTTTCGGCTGGTAAATTACGTCGTAATAGAACAACACATCTATCGTGGTACAAGACTAGTTTTGATGTTTATCTTCTTTAGCTGTTAGATACATTTCTGCTGAACAATATAAAATCACAGCAGCTACAGTCGCGTTAGAATAAACAGCGCAACGTTATTCACATTCAGTAATCCGTTCTGAGATTTCAGATGTTGCAATAAATTTATTTTTTATGTTTAAAATCTAAACATTTCGGGAATTGAACCTATTAATTCCTTTGTATTTCACTGTACATGCAACCAACTCTACATAATTCCAAATACAATTTATACCATACCATATTACATTACATAGCATTTATACATTATCGTACAAATTCTACTTCGTAAATAAATAAAATAAACATTTTATATGCAGTATAATTTGTAATCGAATTAATTATGAAAATTGGACTTAAAACTTACTCGAGTTTATTCTACTTATTGATAATTTTCTGCATTTGGTTCTAAAAAACTGTATTGTGGAATAACATCGAGTGCTAAATTCGACTCCAGGAATCACTTTTACAAATCTTGCTGCGCATATCTTACAGTTGTTCCCGCATAAGGTGATAAAAGCGCAGGAGCTAAAAGTATTTATTTCAAACTTCACCTTCACGTTTGTCTCGAAAATTTTATTTTAAATTAGCACTGCACGTCATTCCAATTCAATAACAAGATTGAGACTGAATTTGACTCTAATTAGCATGCCGAAAAGCATTACTAACTAACACTAGTAATTTTCAACTCAGAGCAATACGTAACTGAACCAAGTACAGGGAAAATTACGTATTGCTCGGAAAAAGCAAACTTGGGAAAAAATGCAAGCGGTTGGGAAATGTTGACGAATATAAATTGCATAGTCAACGGTGCTCCAAAGCTATACTTGCTTTTCGTAAAAAACAAGAACACAAAGTGTTAAATTCAGGTGGCCGAAAGAAACTCTTTAAATATGTTAATAATCTCTGTTTTTCAAAAAGCGGTATCAGCGCGTTGAGATCACACGATGGTACCCTGGAGACAAATGATAAAATTCGTTCCTGCTTATTAGCCGATTCCTTTTCAAAAGTTTTTGTTGAAGATGTAGCCCGCGTGAGTGCAATTTAAGGTTAAAGGTTACTCAATTTAAAGGTACCATCTAGCAACAGTCAATTTTCAACTTTAAGCTCAGCTTTTATTTTGTTTAATGGTAGGGTTTTGATTTACTCGCCAAATGGGTAGTATGTATTCCAGTCAGGTTCTCTTCGAGATATTAATGCCCGTTTTGTCTTCACTAACCCAAAACAATATGTAAATCATAAACACAGATGTTCTAAAATGTCGGAAACACCATTATACCCATACAGACGTGTTAAAATGTCGCAAACACTATTACAACCTTACAGATATGTCAAAATACCGAAAACAACTTTAGCCTCTTACGGATGTGTTAAAATACTGAAAACACTATTACCCCCTTACGGATGTGTCAAAATGTCGAAAACACTATTATACCCTTACGGGTGTGCAAAAATGTCGAAAACACTATTATACTCTTACAGACGTGTTAAAATGTCGAAAACACTATTACACGCCTGCGGATGTGTTAAACAGCGAACATTATTGCACCACTACGGATGTGTTAAAAATTAGCTCTATAAATGATCATTAAGCATTCTATCAGAGGAAATAATGGTATTGTTAATTGTGGTCAATATTGTGAAATGAGCCTTATTTACATCACGTCAACGTCGTTTTTTCCTATATAAACATTTATACGTTTCCAGTGAGATTAATCACCGCTTGTTACAACATGTAATCGACGTTATGAGAAATGGAATTGCTTTACGGTTAGTAAACAAAAATTTCGCATCTCAGTTGTTGTTTACGGAAATATGTTTACCACACAAGCATATATCGCAGAAATAACACATAATACTCCAGCAGTATAGTAACGTATATGACTTTCAAAATACATTGCTCGAGTTCTAGTACGATTTCGAAATTATATTGCTTTGTAGTTTATTTGTGCCATCGTGGCTATGCTTATACTACCATACGTCATACCTCATATTTAGAATGCGTAATAAATAAGCATTCTTTAAATATCATGCAATATAAATTAATATGTATAAAAGCGTTCAATTAATCTGGAAAGAAGCTATTACTATTATTAAAACATTGTGTTTCGCAACCAAACAACACTAGCGCATGTTTTATGCATATATTAATTATTACAAGTATTTAATGCGTATAAACAGAAAACAGTTTACATTTACATATAAACTAAATTATATAGTAAGATATATCTCATATATTACATTCGTGATAAACAATAAAAAATACGGGTGACTCATACCACCACCACCCACCGGTGGAGGGGTAAAACCCCCATTTTCTATCTACTGATTTAACATGACCAAAAAACTAAAACTGGCATAAGTCTAATATCGGGGCCCAAGAAATGAAAAAAATTTTTTGCTCCGATTTGCCTAAAATTTTGCATACGGGGGTTTTCCAGTATGGGGAATTCATTTTTGACACTTTTAGCGAAAAAAAATTTTTTGACCAAAAAAAATTTTTTTTGACCCAAAAAATTTTGAAAAAAATTTTTTTTGCCGAAATTCACCCAAAACCATTTTTTGATGCCAACAGAAAAATCAACATATTCAACTTACTTTTTGGATTTGATGCAGTGCAGCTTGGTGAGCGCAACTAAGCAGCATCTCTTAAATTTCGTCGAGAGTCTTTATTTTTTCTCACGCTTGCTATCTGGCTTTGTAATTGTTGCCTCGTCTTCTCACATTTCGTTTACTTTTTCTCACGCTAGCTAATTTTGTAACACTTTCATCGTTTACCGCCTGCTTAGTTTTTGTTTGGATCCGAATGCTTTTTGGAAATGGATGTTTTTGAGATAACAGAACAGCTAAGGGACGAACGAGCTGCCGTTGCATTTTTGCAGCGGCATAACATCATACACACTCAAGTAGAGTGTCCGGTTTGTGCACGTGAAATGACCATGACACGGGATGCCTGTGTGGCTGGTTTCAAGTGGCGTTGCCCCCAAAAGCATGCCAAGCAAAGTATTTTGACCAACAGTTACTTCGCAACCACCAGATTGCCGCCAAAGAAGGTCGTCATGCTGATCTACTTCTGGGCCGCGGAGGTCAAATACAAGCAGATTGAATTCCTCGTAAACGTGGCGCACAATACGGTTATTGATTACATGCAGTACCTCCGTGATATCTGTAGCTGGAAGCTTTTGCAAGATCCAGTTCGCCTTGGCGGTCCCGGGGCTGTCTGCCAAATAGACGAGAGCGTCATGGTCAAACGGAAATACAACCGCGGCAGACTGCAGCGTGAACGATGGGTCTTCGGCATATATGATGTCCTTGTAAAGGAGGGCTATTTGTGCTTTGTCGACGACCGTTCTGCAGCAACCCTGCTACCGATTGTCCAACGAGTCATCGCGCCGGGCTCTACGGTGCACTCAGATGAGTGGCGCGCTTATAATGGTCTCAACGGTTTGGGGTACTTCCACGAAACCGTTAACCATTCGCACCACTTTGTTGATCCGCTTACGGGGGCGCATACCAACCATGTTGAATGCATGTGGCGGAACGCAAAACAGAAATTCAAAGCAATGTACGGCACAACTGACGCGATGGTCCCCAGCCACTTGGATGAATTCATGTGGCGCCAACGCTACGGTCAAACATTTCAACTTGCATTCCTCAACATGCTGCGTCATATTGCAGAGAGGAATCCCTGCAATTAGCTAAGACAGCCAGCAACGCAGCGCCCAGTGGGTGGTAGGACGGGGTATGGGGCGGAAACTCCGCCAAGCAAAGATTTGCTTGACTGTCCCAAGCCAGCAAAAGGAGGAGGGACGCCCGAATTCCAGCTCTATGTTCGCAAAGTGTATTATGAAGAAGGACTCTCGACGAAATTTAAGAGATGCTGCTTAGTTGCGCTCACCAAGCTGCACTGCATCAAATCCAAAAAGTAAGTTGAATATGTTGATTTTTCTGTTGGCATCAAAAAATGGTTTTGGGTGAATTTCGGCAAAAAAAATTTTTTTCAAAATTTTTTGGGTCAAAAAAAATTTTTTTGGTCAAAAAATTTTTTTTCGCTAAAAGTGTCAAAAATGAATTCCCCATACTGGAAAACCCCCGTATGCAAAATTTTAGGCAAATCGGAGCAAAAAATTTTTTTCATTTCTTGGGCCCCGATATTAGACTTATGCCCTAAAACTGACCGCTGTCCGTTTTCTTGAACTAATTGATATCCGGTACGTTTGGTCATTGCTAATACGCGTTCTTCTGTTGCAGATAAACTCTGATTTAGATCGACGTTATTGATGTTACTGTTATTATAATTGCTGTTCGAAGACGGGACTTTTCGAGTCTCATAATTTGTTGTTATTGCATTTGAACTCGTTATTGCAATTTTATTGCAATTAGTAGTAGTAGTGTTAGTAATATTGTGTGAAAGCGATTGACGACTGTTGGAGTTGTAACTCAGTAGTGAAGCATTCTCTTCATTTCGGCTAGCTGTTACTATGCCTTTCATGGCTTACTGCTTTTCAAATATTTTAAACCTCATTTAATTCCTTTGCACTATTCGCTCTCGCAACAGTATGAACGAGATTTACTGAAACTGCGGTGTTACATCAAGCGATTGACGCGAAAATTGGTAAGCAGTATTAATCTACTAATATTAAATTAACAATATACAATTTATTTATAAATTTTGATATTTAGATAGATGTCATCGGTTGAGTCCGTTATATATTAATTATATTCTTGTGATATGCCCGATACATATATAGTTTAAAATCAGATTAATAACAATGATAAATAAATCTAGAAATATATGCAATGTTATAATAAAATGTTACGAAAGCTAAATTAATATACTTTTGTCTAATTAGGCTTAGTACTCAAATCTTTTCACAGCCGCAGCTGTTACTTTGAAAACCAAGGTAGCAAAACCACTTAGTCATACATGTCTAAGACGCGAAGTCCCAGGGATAGCCAATGCCTAGTGGGGATAGAGGCTTTTTCGCCTCCAGGAAGGGTAGGATCATCTGTCAGTAAGGATCGACGCTTCGAACCTAGTGGTGTCCAACGCCTTCGCGGTAACCCCTCTTATAAACTTCTATAAACCTAGCGCTGTTTATATGGTATATTTAAACTGGAATAAATATCTCTGATCATTCATCAGAATCTACTTCTCTTAAATTTTGTAAAAATCAACATAAATTGTTAATGTGAGCACTCACAAATGTTTTGCTTAAATATTTGGTAATGGTAATATGCAAAAACATTAAGATTTTCAGCTCAAATTCAGGAGCTTAAAACGAACAAAAGCTGTTTAAAGCATCAACAGGATTTATTTTTGCCTTATTACTAATATGAACGTCTCGCATCATTACGAGTATATATATTGAAGGATTTATTTTATCTAATCAATGACTAAATATATCACACTGTTTCAACGCTGAGTTTAACGTAAAATGCAAAAACTTGATGCTGCGTTGAAACCGTTGGGTTTAACGCCATTCCTTTTAAATATGGATTATCCAAATGAAGCCAGATTAGCCGATTCTGATCCTTAAATACTTTCGCCCCTTATTTTTTTGGCAATATCTAAAACCTTGGGATGAAACCAACAATACACAACTGTCACAAGGCCGACGCAAGCACAGCAAAAAATTGAGTGGGTTCAAGTTATGCGCGACTAAACTTAACCTGCGCCCACTGACTATCCTATTTTGTAAAACCCGATGTCGAATCCACATCCATTGTTATGGAACAATTAAGAACGGGGATTCGACTCACTGCTAGCCCGGAATTTGTGGATTGAAATCAACCAATACCAGTTCCATGACAATTGGTGGTTTTCAATTAGGATTCGCCTCTGTTCGCGAACAAATTCAATGTAAAGGCGACGGCAAAAACGAAGGGGTCCTGTAGTTTGTCGTTTATTGTTCGCGAACATAGCCCTTTTCAATTCAAAAGCGATAAAATTTCGTTCAGAAACAATTTTGATGTTCGCGAACAAAAAATAGCTAATTTTTGCTTGGATAGGCAGAGTTCGATAACGCAATTTTTTCAAAATAACAAAATAGGATAATCGGTGGGCCCAAATTAAGTTTACTAGCGCATAATGGTTTCTAATTTAGCTGTTTTTCTTTTACTTGTTGGTTTTTGTTCTTGCCTTACTTGTGGTTGTTGCCTACTCCGCCCTTTGGTTTGGAGCGTCGCTTTCTTTTTTTTATTTTATTTCCTGATCTTGTCTAACCTACCTTCTTCCTGCTTAATCATTCCTATTTACTTGGGTTAAAAAAATTGTTATTAATTTTAATTTAAGCTTTCCCCCCCTTAAACCCCTTCCCCCATAGGGGTCCCATTTTGTGCCGCAAAATTCCATACCCCTGTTGTTTTTTTTCGTCGGCCGGGCGTTTTTCCTTCGTCGTTATTCGCCCGCGTTGCGATCCGTGCAACAGCGCATCGATAGCACAGTGGTTGGCGCATGAGGCTCGCAAAGAACGTAAAACGTGCTGGTACAATCCGCAAAAGTTTCTTCAACACTGCACGAAATACAGTTTAATTCAAGCACTAAAAAGTTAAAAAAATTTCTGGTCAGGTGTTTAAAATTTTATGCCTTTAATACTGTTTATACACGCACCCCTAACGTTAGCAACTGTGTGTTACCTCTAGTCTACGAGTTTGCGACCAATCGACATTTTTCAAGCGAAATTTGAATGATCTACAGTTAGGAGCGCGGATGAGAGATTTGTTTAAATTCTTTTTAATTAGTTTCAGTGTGTGTCCACGCGTTTGCGATACCCCTGACATTTTCAGCATTGGTATTTGCAGGCATCTGTATCTGAATGTAAAATTTTGTAGACCATAGTAAGATCGAGATAAAGTTGTCGTAGTTCAAGCGGCTCAAGATTTAAAATACTGTGCCGTTCCTTGTAAGGTTGGTTTGCCTATCTGAGTCTGGTGAACAAACGGCGAGTAAAATTTCTTTGCACTCTCTCAATATAGTCAATATCACTTAGCTGACATGGAGACCAGCCTGGACAACCATACTCTAGCACTGATCGTACATAAGTGACGCAGGACCGTAACAAAACACGGTCGTTATTGGTCAGTAAACATTGGCATAAAATATTTATAGTTTGGTATGCTTGTTTAGCCACAGCTCTGCAGTGAGAGCTGCTTTTCAGATTGTGAGTGACAATCACTCAGGTCTCTGGATTGCTTAACGATTGGTAAAAGTTTGCCACATAAATGTAATTTGTTTCGGCAGCTGGATTTCCAAGTCGCAACAAGATTATTTACCCAACGGACTATTTACATTACTGCCACAACCCTTGCTAACCAGCAGCCAGCCGACCAACTCAGTTACTCATAGGCCCAGTGATGCAGTTCACTGGTGGCCGAAGTGCACGCAACAAGGTATCTCCACTTCTATGTAATGGCCGAATCACAAAAGAACAACTACTGAACGGCATCAAAACCATCCATACAAATTGAACCAGAGCAGTCTAGGAGCATTACACAGTCAATAAACTGCTCAATGGGGCACCGCCTGAAATTGATAAATGTAAAGAATCTCTCTCAAGATATGAGCGTACCACCCTTGCGTAAGTCCGATCGAGCTATTCTATCCTTCTGAAGAACTACCAGGCAAGGATTGATGAAAGTGTTGCCAATTCTTGCTCTGAGTGCGACCAGGCACCACATGATGTCCTGCATTTGCTCGCGTGCCCGGCGCACCATACCTCCTTAACTGCTGAGAGCTGTGGGCCCAACCATGCGAAGTCGCTCAATTATTGAAGCTCGATGACGAAAGTGCTCAAAACTGATCTGTCTACGATCATCATCACGGCTGGCCGAATTGACATAATTTATTATAGCACCACATAACCACATTGAGTTTTTGCGAATACACGATTGAAGCGTTTTGAACTGCACAGGCTGTGCATGGAGGATATGGTCATGCACAGTCGAGTACCCCACAAAACGTTAAACAGCATGTATATGTAAGATAATTAATATTACGTTAGGACGATTTCCCTAAGCTCTGTTGGGCCCCAATGTGGAGATAAATGACAATACGAATGATCGCCATTCTAAAAACAATGTAGAGCTTTAGTCACCAAATAGAGTGGGTGTAAAAATTTTGATTAAGCCTTGGCACAGGTGGCTCTAAAATCGGCTCCGACACAACGAGGTAGAAACCCAGTGTTCAATAAAATATAGTTTGCCATCTACCTTAATTAAAGGCGCACCACTAGTCTAATCTATACTATGGTGCATCTACGAAAGCTCACAAGTACTGCTAGCTTAATCACTTTGCATTTTTACACTTCGGTAGAGTAGTTGTTGATTTAATGAAAGTTGAAATTTCCAAATGGATTACATTGTGTTTCCCAACTATAGTCAGTTCTCAGTCAACACATGCGGTGGGTTACTGCGCGAGTAGTCTCCCGGTAAGAACTTGTTCGGAGGCTCCGTCGGAAAGAGTGTGGAGCAGTCAGAATAGCACAATAAAGGGTTTTCGTGATAGTATCATGCCAATGACTTTATCTTTTTATAAATTTTCATGTTTCTCGAATTCGTTCCAACAGTTCATTTCTTTGGAGCTACATTTTTGTTATCAAAAATTTGCGTTGTTATAGATGAAACAAAAAACCAAGCAATCCCATGCTCTTACAGTTGACTTAAGTGTTAGAATTCCGGACTGCTTGTGCTTGAAATTTCAGCTAAGCTATCTAAGAGACTGGTTTGGTTTCGATGCAGAGTAGAGCCTTTCTTTGCTCAGAGGTGCCGAGACCATGGTCGATTTTACCTGCCTACGCCGTGACTGGTGGACTGAATTTTACCTACGTGTTGCAAGCCGGTGCTGGCTTTTATTAACACAACAAACAAAGAAATGGACATGATTTTCGTTTTAGACGACACCTGTAAAAAATTTAAGATGCACCAACGGTACAAATGCCTAGTAAACAATGTTCTTGGGCTGCGGCGTCAATTTTAACTTTGGTCAAACCAATCCTGCTGTAATTTGTTAACAGCACACCGCCATGTGCTCAATAGATGTCGTACTGAGAGTTCATCGGCATCAAATCGTTTATGCTGGGTTTTATCAATAATGTTAGAAATACCAATGATGGCCCTGAAACATGGCGCGTAATGGGAATATATATGTGGATCTTCAATAAACCTCCACAAATTGAACAAATTCTGACGACACCACATTAAATATATATACACGTTTTAAAACTGTAATTCACTCAAACATTTTACCGCTTCTAACTTGATGCAAAATTTTTAGGAAGGGGTGGGGTTTGGCATCCCCGCAGGGTATGTAAGGTCCAAACCTCAAGGGGTAATCCCCTAGACGCATGTGATATAAGGTGAAGCACAAGCGCAGTATTAAGAAGAAGGTAAGGGGCGGAGGCTTATCGGAAAAGAGAGGACCGTCATAAGGCAGTCTCCCAATTTTCCGTTGCGTACCGCTTTTGAGTAGTATGGTGCGTTCATCAAATTCAAGTCATAATATGTTGCTCGGCCTGGGAGGCGCAAAACCTTGCAGATGAGGCTAAAGAAACTCCTGAATTACACTTGTGAATCATGGGAAACCCAAACAAGATTAGTGACGTATGTAGATTTAATAAATTAATAAATGTAAAAACATATATTCAAAATCCAACCTTATTTAACGCTCAAAACAGTCAAAAACTTAGTAATTTACCTAAACATATAACCAATGTAACACGTAACTTCAGATAAAAACATTCATCATTAAACATGCGTAATATTTTTATAACCGTTCGTGTGATGAACAAAACGACTTTTCTCTAGACAAAATGTCACCAACATAGCCCAGCATCCAGGACAGCTAGAACATAAGAATGTGTATGTCAAGAAACTATATTCTTACTGTCGAACGTATCAAACCTAATAACTTATAACAATTTACACTACAGTACTACTGGAAAACAAGTTGTTTTTGGACGCTGATAATATGATGTGGATTTTTTCGTCTGGGAAAATTAATTCAGTACTTTATTTAGATTCAAAATAGATATTGGCTTGACCCTTTAACTGGAATTTCTATGATCATATACAAACATGGGTGGCCGAGGTCAGAAGTCCAGGAGATAGCGGCGAGTGCTTCGAATAGGGATGCCTTCGGCCACCCAGGTTGGATATGCCGGCTTGTAGAGGCGGAGGTTGTCATGGGGATAAATTTTCGAAGTTGTTTGGGACTCAAAATTGTAATTATTGCCTATTTTGCCAATTCAACGAATTCACTTTCAATTCAACTCTTATCAACGAATGACTTTTTATGAAAGATTGATTTCTTGTAATAAATATATAATCATACATGGTCATAGGGGTTAGGGGAGATTTGGGATTGTCAATCTTTTGGATTTTGCACGTCCTTCCAGCCCCTTGCGCCAGCGGCGAACGGAAAATTTTGGCAAAAATTAGCATAGTTTGGGGCAAAAATCGGAGGAAATTGGGTGAGGAAAATTGGCAAAAATTATAATTTTGAGTCCCAAACAACTTCGAAAATTTATCCCCCATAACGAACTCCGACTGCCCAAGCCGGCTTATCCAAACTGTGTGGCCAAAGGCATGCCTTATCGAAGCACCTGCCGCTATCCCCTAGATTTCTGACCTCGCCCATGTTAGTGTATATATTTTTATATAACATCGTTTGACAACTTTATTATTTACATTATTATATCATATGGGCAGAAGGCCGTCGACTTAGAAGAGTTTGGGTAGATTGTTACGGCAGAGTGTGCGGGGTAGGGTAGTGTGCATTCTTATAAATGCCGAAATTGCTCATAATTTACTGAAATGTGTATGATAAATTGATCATACTTTCCTAAAATTGTTAAGGCGCCAGACGGGGGAAGCTCGAGCAAAGAGCGGTGCGGCCTCAAAGGATTCGACCTTTATCCAGAGGGGTCGTGGAGGATGGGACTATCGAAACAGGGCGACCATCCTAATGCTCATTTTTTAATCAAAGGACGTTTGAAGCTTGCTTGTTTCTGGATAACAATATGGCAATATATTTACAATATTAATAGCTGCTATCATATCGGTACATTTAATCATCATACATCTTTAACTCCCTAAAATTAGCGCATTGTTATGAAAATTGAAAATATTAACGCCTTATCTCTATCCACAACCATTGTTATATATATTGCTGAAGCTGTTTCTGAATCAACGGTTTAGCGTCAGCTACAGATCGTTTGTGTCAACATGAGAAGCTGGATTCTAGCAGGGCCGCCGTTTTAGCATTCCCATGCCCCCAACTGAGGTGGGGTCTCACGCCCAGGGACCGTCAATAGATTGTATGAAAACGTCACACAATGCAGATACAAATTTCCTGGCATGAGATGACCATCAAATATGTGTAACTTTCCCACTCGCTCCGCACCACAGGTGGGAGAACGATTTTGGGCTATGGGCACAAGCTGTGATTTACCTGTATCTTATTTGTGTCAACGTGAGAAACTGGGTTGTTGCAGGGCCACCGTTAGCATCGCCATGCCCCCAATTGGATGGGGCTCACGCCCAGGCACCGTCACAAGATTGTATGAAAACGTTACTCAATGCAGATACAAATTTCCTGGCATGAGATGACCATTAAATGTGTAACTTTACTACCTCGCTCCGCACCATTGTCAGGGGAACGATTTTGAGCTATGTGGACAAGCTGGAATTTACCTGTACTTTTATTACTAAACAGCCTAAAATATATGTAAAAATATGAACTCAATTTGCAGTTACGCAACAACCACAATCAATTTATCGGTTTAAATTTGTTATTTTGCCCTAAACATATCGAGCAATCGCAGTTTGGCAATGAGGGCGGTGTTTTGCGTTTGATAAAGGTCGCGGCGAGCTAATTCATTTGCAAAGTTTGCTTAAATAAGACTCTTCTTCCACAACATCGTGCCAATTCAAGTGGGGGGGTGCGAAATAAATTCCAGGAGAAATCCCAGCGGAGGATGATGACACTGCCCCCAGCGTTCCCGCGCCGGTGCTTCGCTCGGCAGTGATATCTGATCAAACCGCCACGTGTGTTAATTTGTTATATAGCAGTATTGTCAATTCACGTTACCGTTTTAAATTTATTCACTCCATAATATCACCACAGTATGTTATAGTAATACCAAGAGGCTACCCCAGAAACTGGTGGTTAGGCCGAAAACGCCCGGTCATCAAACACGGGCTAATACGTGAGTACAGAGAATTGTCATACTCTTCCCTAATGAACTCTTGGTAATACTTATCGTGGATCAACACAGACACCGATAGAATCAGTAATATGCTAGTAGTGCAACAAAGCCTAATAAGGTCCGGGAAGAGAACGAGATATCCAAATTGCTCAAAACTACCTAAAGTTAAGAAGGTGTTCATCAAACTACAAACGAAGGAAAAATTTAGAAACTGATAGTGAACCTAAGTAGTTGCAAAAGGAGAGCTAACTGGAATTTCATATTGGCTGCTCAACTGAATTGCAGTGTATAAAAATGAAACTTTTTCATATATTGCATAAGGTACTGTTACAATGATCGCAACATATCGACCTAAAATGGCCCTAAGGTAGTTCATCGTAGCTACTGTAAATTGATACACATGGTGTTTTGTGGTAGTGCATACACAGGAATCCTACGGCCACTTAATTCGTTATTGGGATATAATTCGATGTGGAAATATAACCATGGGTAGAGGTCCTTCACAAATTACCTAGTGGAAGCCCTCATACCCCTAAACCCGGACCTGGATAGTTGGATTTCTGTAATGTTAGCCTAACTTAGGCTTATGAATCTCATTTGCCATGCTGTCACAGTGAGGGCAATTGAGATCCAAATTCCCACACAGTGTATCGTAAATTCGCATGTAGTTGCTTGCTGCACCATTGGTGAGCTTGAAAAATATGTGAAAGGAACGTTATTTGTGAATTACCAAACCATACGTTGTTTTTCCTATTTTACATGGACAACCAAGCTTAGCTCAATGCTTCCTGCAGTTATATCTCAACCTTCTTTTGCCAACTGTTAGAAAAAAATTAACGCAACGCATTGCCTAAATTGCCTAACGTATTCCCAAAATCGCACACCTTTACAATGAAAAAATAACACAACTAAATGCATATCGTGGAACCTATTTCCTTTGTATTTCCGAACCCACATTCGCTTCACACGATAGCGTAATTCACTCGAAGCCATACATTTGACTTTGGGTTATTCTTCGCACCATTACCCTCAGCCATCAAAGAGCTCGCATTCCAATTACATGGCCGTATATTTCAGTGAGACTAGGCATTTGACCTTAAGTGGTTCTTAACACTAGTGCTTATTATCACTGGCCGATATGCAGGCCGGCCCAGTTTTACCGGTACTCGAATTGGTGCGTAAGAGGGCAATCTGGCCCATCCGGTAGCCTGGTATTCCACCCAGCCTTTTTTCGGCTTTCCGGTGCACTGAACAATCTTTAATCACATGCAAATTTATTTTGTTGTGTGATGACATATACATAAATTGCACATTTTAATTAAAATTTACTGTTGCGAGCCCTAACCTTGTCTCAATGCACGTAGAATTTTTGTATTTAATGCTTCTTCCACTGTAATCAATATTTAATCCGCGCTTACTCAAACATATATGTGTTATTTTCAATTATGTCACATTTGCGTATTTTATACTATGGAGTAGCCTATTCCTGCTCGACATCATGATACTGGACCTATTTTTGTAGGTATAATACTTGTTTTCACCAAATATTTTTAGTGTTATTAAGGTTATGAATTTATACACACAGCAGCGCTACACTGTTTGACAATATAAGGGAACAGTTTTAGAACAGGACGGCTAAAATAAGCTTACCAACTGAAAATGTCTCAGGTTCCTCTTACCACATTTGGGCAGCATAAAATTAATAGTAATGTAGCGTAGAGAAATATCTGATTTATATACAGGGATTCCGTAAATGTTAGAGCCCAGGTAATAGTGGTGGCGGTTCTTTTCCATTATCCCCACAGCCCGCATTTGCCCAAAAATGGTCAAATTCTGGAAATTTTAATATTTTTGTAATCCTCGAGACATCCCCTGATCATTTCGACCAAAAAATTGAATTTTTAAATCGGGTCCCGTGGGAACCCAAAAAAAATTTTACTTATAAATTGTATTTTTGCCCACCATTTGACGCGGCTTGACGAGTTGAGTATAATGGTGTTATTTTTAGCTGGATCCGATAAAAATTATCTTAAGCTACGGCCAAAAACTGTTCAATTGATGAGCCTCTCAGCCTCCGATAGGTTTGGCCATAAATTAGGATCCGGTGATCGGATCCCGTTAAAAATATCACCGTTCAAGTGAGCTCGTCAAACCGCGTTGAATGGTGGGTAAACATCTAATTTTAAGAATATTTTTTTTGGATTCCCAAGGGGGAATATTTTTAAAATCTAAAATTTCAAAAATTCTATTTTTGGTTGAAATAATCAGAGGAGGTCTAGAGGATCACAGAAATACCAAAACTTTCATAATCTGACCATTTTTGGGCAAACGCGGGCTGGGGGTATAATGGAAAAGAACCGTGGTAGCTATTCAAGGCTTCGTTATAAAATATTAGGCGTTTTGGAGGCTGGTTAGCATAGAATTATATTTTTAACGCTGTAGCAGAAACTGCATCGTAAAGTGTATTCCGGGTTTGCACGTATATATGTAGGAGATGAATGCATTTGAATATAACGCATATTAATTGGCATTTGATAACCCAAAATGAGCAATAAAAAACTTCCTGCATAGTCAGCACCGAAAAACTTAACATTTTAAGTAAATATCACGGAAAAATGATGCAATGTTTTGGAGAGGCCCGCAGTACCGCTGATGCTGAATATAAACCAGCAAGTCGCAGACCGTTGTACCGGGAAATTATTACTCTGGGCTATTTTATTGCTCCCACTAATTATTACCCCCATGCCACGTAATTTTACTCTCTTTAGGCAACTTCATAATACTCCTTTTGACCGATTTATTATAATTAATTTTACGTTGTTTTTAACAAATACGTATTTTAGCAAATTACCCCCATACCAGGCAATTTTGCTCCTCTTAGGCAACTTCATATTACTCCGTTTGACCGATTTATTATAATTAATTTTACGTTGTTTTTTAACAAATACGTATTTTAGCAAATTACCCCCATACCAGGCAATTTTGCTCCTCTTAGGCAATTTTATATTACTTCTTTTGAACGATTAATTAATTTTACGTTTTTTGTAACAAATACGCATTTTAGCAAGTTACTCCCATGCCAGGCAATTTTACTCTCCTTAGGCAATTTTATATTACTCCTTTGGACCGATTTATTATAATTAATTTTAAGCTGTTTTTTAACAAATACGTATTTTAAACAATTTTACTCCCCTTAGGCAATTTTATATTACTTCTATGGACCGATTTATTATAAATAATTTTACGATCTTATTCGAGCGCGAGCCGAGCCAGCGTTAATTTTTACCTTCGAGCCAAGCCGACCCTAAACTTTCAACCTCCGGGCCGATGCCGCGCCGCCCACCACGTCTCGAGTCGAGTCAACCTTACCTTCGTCAAAAAAGTGGGCTCCAGTGGGCTCGTACGCAACACAATATATATATATTTGCACAATTTTTGCACCCGAATGGAAGAACATTTTTACTGTGGAATAACCAAGTCTGTCCCAACATCAATGCAACATCAAAGCTTATTTGGTTCAGTAATCTTGCATTTTGGCAAAATATGTCATTGTAGTAACTCTCAATTTTTGTGAAAATATTTCTAGCATTCGTGAAGTCTATGATGAGTTTATTCGTATGTCGTACAAGCGAAGTACTATGAAGGTACCCGAGACGATAGCCTGTCTGTTTGTTGATTGCCCAGACAAGACAAAGTTTGACAAGACATTGTTTGACTGAGCGAACGAGACAACTTTTGGCTCAGTTTGAGTTCGTTTTGCCTGAGTATGACATATAGTGGCCCACACTGAACCAAATTTGACTGATTTTTTGATTCGGGAAATGATTGCGTCAATTGAGTCAAATTTAACTCTGCTTTTTACAGTCTACATAAAATCTACAACTATGACAGTGTCACGATAATTTATATTATCACCAGGACTGCATCAATTTGTGAATGATGTCATGCCAGATACATCAGTAAGAAAGATGTCTCATGTCAGCTACAACAATAATCCGTAGAGCTAGCGTGATATTTGCACCAATTTGTAGATGGTATTGCGGCTGTTTTTATTATTAGCACCATCAGGAATCTGGTGCCCTGGAGCATTACAGCTTCCAAAGAGTATGTAGTGGATGTGTATGCACGTATATAGTCAATGTGAATCTTGCGTTAAACTGATACTGTGCCGCAGTATGCTACGACGCGTTCGTATCATAATCGAACATCCTTGACGACAGGTAGATTTGCGTTTACAGCGTAGGAGAGCACGCTTGTCTTTGTCGATATTTCTTAGAATACACCCAGTTATAACTTAGTAATTTTTAAGACACGGCGGAAATTTCGGTATCGTTGGACTCAGCTCGACAACGCGGTTTAAAAAATTTCGGCTAATTTTATAACAAAATTATGTTTTTTCGGTTGCCCATGGTTTCCGCTTGGCACCTATATTTTTTCATGTTTTAACGATAATTTTCTCGTTGAATGCAAGGACTTCCTTAGATTCACTATAAAGAAACCAAATTGAAAGGACCACTTTTCGGAAGCTTTTGGGACCCACAAAGCGAGTGAATCAAATATGACAACGTATCGCTACGATACGGAACGCGCAATGTTCAGAGTTGCTGTTGCTGGCTTGGTAACAGAGAGCGGAGCATTCGTAGGTTTAATGTAGTACCTGTCACAATCTATATATTATTATTAGGTGACGCCTACCCTGCCTACAACAAAACATAGCATGCGGCTAAACATATGTTTGAGTACATGAACATTGACAAAGTCGAAATTTTCTTGCTAAATGAATGTCACATTTTATATAAGATAAATTCAAGGGTAAAGGTATCAAGGGTAAAGATACTGCGTATCATAATCAGAGATTCCTTGATGGTGCGTAGATTCGTCTTTGGCATAAGAGAAAACTTTTGTCTTGAAGTTTGTGGTCCAGATGCCTAATTTAAATTTCATTTTTGATGGCTTGACATTTATATTGGTTTTACTCAATACTGTATCAATTTTGAAGTATTTATGTAACAGCCCAACTTTTATGGAAATTGTAAAACGCTTAAAGTGCACTAAAATTGTGAGGAAAAGAGGGAATGGACGACCGTATACCGGTGGAATGTGACCGCCGTTTGATATAATTGTATCATGTTATTGTTAATGCGAAATAAACTGTTGTATTTTTGCGTATGTTATACTCGTAAGGTCACACTCCACCACCCGAAGGTGCATGGGATGATTTTGGCACCGAAAATGAAAGAAAGGTAACGGTTAGGGGTGTCCGGTCGATCGTCGTGAAGTTGCATCGATGGAGTAATTTGTGAAAAGCGAAGAGCATAAATTGTTTCGTATATTATATTATACTTGCTGTGGAGGGCGGGTGTGCGTTCGCGGAGGCCGAGGACCAACGGATGTCACAGGGATTTTTCGTAGTACAAGAACACTGGTCACCCTGGGCCTGATCCCAGCGCACACGCCGAATGACTACTGCTATTAATATCAGCTGTGCGTTTTGATGCGTGTCACATGTATATTCGATGTATGTATATGTATATTATAGGATCAGAGGGTACCAGGATAATTCCACAAGCATTCCATAAACCACAAGCAGTACATTTGACGAAACCCCAATTGTGTAGCATCAATTGTCAAACTTACTCTGATTTGTACTTATAGAAAGTTGTCCATATATCACAGTCTCCTTGGACGCGTGCAGCTTTTGAAATATTAACAGCGATGAGCATTACCGAGATCACCTCTCCAAGTCTATTTTTTGTGGACAACGTTTGCCAAGATAAGTTTGTATTAAAATACTGTAGATCGTTGTTAATTTATATTAGAAAAGGCAGTGAAACGGTTTCTTAGTTCATGATGGTTACAAAAGGTTATTATGCTAAGTCAGCCGCAAAACACGAAAAACGGAGTACACCAAGTAGGAAAACATAATCTGCGGACGTAATAGGTTCAATTTTTGGGTTTTCTACTAAACTTAGGGGAACGGGGGTGACTAAACCATCTTAAGAACTCTTTAAGGATGTCAAATTGTCCAGGCGGGTCAAAAAATTTGGTTCCTCTAAATACTTACGGATCTCCGAACAGGCGCTTAAGCCTCCAATTTTTCAAGCCTAAAAGGACACCTAAAATAACCAAAAGTCCCCGATTTTTGGAGCCCGGTACACTTATCTGGTCCCACCCTAACTGTTTAGCCGAAAACCGGTGCCGCTCACACCCACGGGTCGGCTCAGGATCCCCTGAACTCAAACGGGACACTAAAATTTTGGGTTTCTTACGCCTAAATCGGCCTCTAACGGGCCTCTCGTGGGAGATACAACTAAAATTTTGATTTCTCCCGCAGCCGGTTTGCCAGGGCATGATTCTGGGCCTGCCCCCGACCGCCTGTTATTTTTCATTCATGAGATATCGGCAAAAATGTGCCGATGTCCTTACGAGAAACCAGCGCCCAGAGCGCTGGTATATTTTGTTCTAAAATTTCTCTTGCGCCGGCCAGCGCGAGGTTTAGGCTGTTTACGATGCTGGTCGACGTGCGTGCTATTGAGCCTGTACAGCTAACACTGACCAAGGGACGAACAACCATATTTGTATTGCAACAGTGTGGGTAATATAACAGTTATGCCGGCGGCGGTGTTTTGTTTTATTGTCAAGTTTTATCTTAGTCTATTTGTGAATGCACGTATATTAGTTTTACTGTGTTAACCATCTCAGTTTTCAAATTTGAAGGCGCCAACCACACTAAGATTTAAATCTACAAAGAAAAGGGGGTTCGGTACTAGTATAAAAGCACCAGACCCAGGTTGTCGTCGGGACCAGTCGAGACTCTTACCCGTGGAAAGTAGTTGGTTTTGGCGGTTGTCGCCAATTTTGAAAAATTCTTTTCGTTGGGCTTTGCTTTTGTATTTCTCTTCGCCCGGGTGGGCTCTTCGGCATGCAGCCGTGTGGAAGAGGCCCGCCCGGGGCTTTTCGCAGATTTTGAAATTTTCGCTTGAGTTTAGGATAAAGGGCAGTCCTTGCGGGAGCTCAGGTGTCCGTTGGATGCCCCGCGCTTCCTAAAAGTGCCGTGCATACGCTTCTGCGGTTGAAAGATTGGTGGGCACAATAATTTTTTTGGTTAAAAGTGTGGGGACAAAATTTCAACCAAAGAGGGAGGCCCGAGCTCGACTGGTTCCCCACCCGCTGGGTAATGTCTGATGTGGACGCCCAGTGGGTGTACTGCTTAGCAGTGTTCAGTTTCGTTTTCAATCGGCTCAAAAAATTTTGTTTACTGGTAATAGCGTTTAATAGTCTGAACGGTTTGAAAATTTTACTGGTGAGGCCGCACGCTCGGAACAAAATTTGGGCATCCAAAATCTATAGGATTATGCTTGGCTCGGGTGGACTCTTCGACCTGCAGACGCGTGGAAGAGGTCCACCCGAGGTTTTTGGCAGAATTCCCGAGTATGTCGCTTAAGCCTAGGAACTGGGGCAGTCCTTGCGGGTGCTGGGGTGTCCGCCGGATACCTCGCGCTCCCGCAAGTGCTGTGCCCGCGCTTCTACGATTTGAGCAAGGCAATTTAAAAGAAATTTAGGTTGGCACTAAGGACGGTGACGGCATTTCACATGATCAACATGAAGGTAAAATGACAGCTCAGATCTAAAGAACAGATTTTGGGTTGAGGGTTCCGCGTTTCGAAAAGAGCCCAATCGGAGCTCACAAGAACCATTTCGTCATCCAACTGGGGTTGCAAAGAAAAAGGAGTCAAATTTTGTCGCTTTTAAAATACTCGCGCGTGTATGGTTTGAGTCCTGTCCCAATTCTGATGTAACTAATGTTATTCTTCCATGCACCCAAGTGGGAGACCTGACATGTTCGTTTTATGAAAGTGTGCTTATGTTTTTATTCTGTCAAGAAAAGGGAACCCAATAAATAAACTTTTGGCGTATGAAATTTCATAGGCGAATTAGATAGTTTTAACTAAGGCGTACCCTGTTGTAAGGAGAACGTAGGATTCCCCCTAAGGCACACTCAACGCTGTCCGACCCAAGCTCCCTGTCCTTTCCCACACGACGTTCCCCCATGCTGCTCGAGCTCGTCATGACGCTTTTCTGCCGCCACACTCCCACACCCCTAGGGCTAGCTTTCGTTTTACTATAGCTAACTTACGGCCACGCCCATACCAAGTACAGTGACACAACTACGATCAATTCAGCCTATCCACAGCGCTCCCACTGACCCCGCATACTCGTCACCAACTAGTCTTGGTACACAGGGTCCTAAGTCTCTTAGGGCAGGCGTTCATCCTGTTTCCTAAGCGCCTTCATATATAGTAGCCCGACCAGGCTCAGCGAGTCCGACCCTAAGCGGAGCTAAGATAATACAATCGCACCTCTGCGTCTTACGGGCCCAAAGGTTACGGAATAATCTTTCGACTCATTAAATCCCTTTGAAAACGAGCCCTATCATTTGGGAATTTTCGGTCTTGGCCTAGTGTACCGGACCCAATAACGGAAAGTGAGGGAATGACGGGTCAGCCGTACTACCTGTGAGCAGGCTTAGAGGATGACCCTCCCTCAGGGGGACCTCCATACCATTACGACACGTGGGCCAATATTATAGGGGCCAGGCCGAACACAATGGTAAACAAGTCGGCAGCCTGCTAAGCTAAACGGTTCCCTTCGGTCAGACCGGGGTCCACCTGGGAATCGTGTAAGCCGGGGTTGTCCGGGCACCACATGTGAAAATTAGGGGTCGTGCAGCTGGGATCCCTTACGGTCAGAACTGTTCGGAGTACATTTATGCTCTATTGTTCGATCGAGTTCTCTGTCTAAATATGATACAGACGCCTGCGATGTAATATGTAACAGCCCGAATTTCAGAGAACTGAGATTGCAAAAAACCACATAAAATTCATAGGAAATGGAGGGAATGGACGACCGGATACCGGTGGAGTGTGACCTCTGTCTAAATCGTGCGATTGGTATTGTTACTATTGTTATGAAATAAACCATGGTATATACTTTGTATTGTACTTGTATGGTCACACTCCACCACCCGACGGTGCACGGGATGATTTTGGGCACCAAGTATGACAGAAACGGATCACTATTAGGGGTGTCCGGTCGGTCCTCGGGAAATAAATTGATTTGTGTGTATACAACGTTGGTGCATTATATTAGTTATATATATATTTTATTGTATTTGGTGCGTAGAACGGGTGTGCGTTCGGCGAGGCCGGGGACCAACGGATGTTTCAGGGATTTTTGGTATTATACAAAAAACTGGTCGCCCTTGGCCGATCCCAGCGCACACGCCGAATAATCAGTATCTCGCGATAGCTGCTGTGTATTGGTGCTCGTTATATATTTTAATAGGTCGAGGAATATCCGGATGAGCCCCAAGCAGGGTTTTAAGTGATCAAAATCCTTGGTCGGAGAAAATCAAAACAGACTATTTTAGGATACAGAATTTCTAAGGCGCCATTTTAGGGTGCGACGCGAAAATTTAATTTTTGGGCTACCCACAAATTTTATGGGAATGGGGGTGACTGAGCCCTCTTAAGGACTCTGCTGGGGTGTCAAATCGTCCCGGCGGGTCTAAAAATTTGGATCCCCTAAGTACTAAGGGACCCCCGAACAGGCGTTTAAGCCTCCCATTTTCTAAGCCCAAAAGGGTACCTAAAATAATCCAAACTCCCAGATTTTTGGAGCCCGGGACAATTATCGGGTCCTCCCCTAACTGTTCAATCCGAAACCGGGGCCGCCCACCCCCGCGGGTCCGCTCAGGATCCTCCAAACTTAAATGGGACCCCAAAATTCTCCATTTTGGGCGTGCAAACTGGCCTCTAGCGGGCCTCTCGTGGGAGCTACATTAAATATTAAATTTTTATCAGTAGCCGGCCTGCCAGGGCATGATTCTGGTCCTGCCCCCGGCCGCCTACTGTTTTTAGATCCTGAGATATCGGCGAAAATGCGCCGATATCCCTATGAGAGAACGGCGCCCTGAGAGCCGTTATATCTCTCTCCAAAATTTTTCCCGCACCGACCAGCGGGCGGTTTTGTCTCGTTTGGCAGGCTTCGGCCACTGCTCAGCTTACAGCAGTGGTCATATAGAAAAAATTTTATGTTGTTATTGTAGCGTCGATAGCTCGCCAAGGCCGGTATGTTGTAAGGGGCCCAGCTTTATCGATTATGTACGTACAATTAGACGTTCGCCGCTCTATACCATTTGCTGTTATATTGTTTGTAGCTTATTGTGCACCGTTGTGTTGGTTATATGCTGTTTGCCCGATAGAGTTTTGTGGAGATTTTGAATTGCCGACGTTGGCCATCTGTAGAGCTGGTACGAGGGCAGCCGAAAAAGGGGGGTAAGCCGCAGTATAAAAGAAGACTGCGAATTTTGACGACGGGACCAGTCGAGCAATTTTAAATTTAAGATTTGACGGCGGTTGTCGCCGTAGTTTTTCTTTTCGTTTTGTATTCCCGGCTTGTTTTTGTTTAGTGCCCGGGTGGACTCTTCTACTGCGGACGCGTGGAAGAGGCCTGCCCGGGGTTTTCCAAGGCTTTTGAACTTTTCTCGAGCTTAGGACCAGGGGCAGCCCTTGCGGGTGCTGGGGTGTCCGTCGGATACCTCGCGCTCCTGTAAGTGCTGTGCCCGCGCCTCCTCAGTTTAGCACGACAAATAGGGGTCAAAATCGGTAAATTGAAATGGAAAACGGGTACCTTGCGCTCGACTGGTTCCCCACCCACCGGGCAGCATCGTGGGAACGCTCGGTGGGTGTAATTCTGCGTATTTTCAAAGTGTTTACTCTAGGATTGGTTTTATTCAGAAGTGCTTTAACGGGTATGTGGTATATTCAGATTTTCTTAAAACCCTGCACACGTCAGAGTGTCTTAAAGGTTGTGTATTTCAAATACTTCTGCCGCTGGTGTAACCCTGGATCGCCGTTAAAGCTACATTATTTTCAAAGCTACGTCGCCGTCAAAGTTAATTCCTGTTGCAGTACTTTGAAAGAAACACGAAAAGGAACCCGTGCATTTTAAAATGACCCCGAGGTAGTACGTATCTTGTAAACCTTTCAATATCCCAGCCATTGCCAAAAACTTCACTGGACTCGACATGTCCGTAGCGTCCAACACGGGTGTTCGGTGCTAGAATTTTAGGACTTGAGTGTCTCGGGTGGACCCTTCGACCTGCAGACGCGTGGAAGAGGTCCACCTGAGGCGTTTTCGTTGTTTTCGGTCTTTCGCTGCGATTTTCTTTAGATAAAGGCAACGGGGTTGTTACTGGCGCAGTTCCAAACGTTCTAGCTTAGCACTCAAATAGGCCATGGAGTACCTTACCTACTAAGCTTCAAACCTCGGACCGTTTTAAATTCTTAGCAGTCAGGCCCTATGTGAAATTTACTGACTGAAATTTCCATAATACCCACCAAGGGCGACAGTCAATAGGAATTCGGAGTTAGGGTACCGAAGCACGTAGTGTGTTGTATTTTATCATATGTGCGTAACTTTTACGTGTATCTGCACCTGAATTGGGTGATGTATCATAACCGCGAAATGACAGTAAATCATCGGAGTGTCTTTTGGATATAAGCGGCAGGATTTTTTTTTGTAATTTCGTTTAATTTAGCCGACCGGTAAACGTGAAGCACCAAGTGAAGTGGTAACCACAATAGTGCCTGTTTCGCTCCTCGTTTCGTGGGGATGCGCCTCGCTTAAGACAACTGCATAGAATTTTACTTCGAAATTTGACACCCAAATAAGACAAATTGGACTTAAAATCTGGCGATCCTGTTAAAATAAGTTTAAAATGGCAAGTAAAGCGCACGTCCATTCAACTGGTCCCATCCTAGTCCCCGCACCACCAACTCAAACAAATCTAATTAGCGTTTGTGCCAACCCATGTCACACCCTTAACACCTGTGCTACCTCGTCTCC